>JAPDSC010152833.1:48298-67630 GCA_026290005.1 Latrodectus geometricus
CATTACTAATTTAATGACATTAATCTATTTCTAAGAATCTTAAACCCTAAGAATTTATCCAATTAATATTATTTCACTTGTATCAATGCTCATTGGAAAATTAACTCTTCCGAAATGCTGAATCCAAAAATTTGGACTATTATATAACTTTATATCATCCATTTATACTTTCATTTATTACTGGCATAACCTTACATTATTTTTGAAATTCGTATTCTTAACTTAGTATCACTTTATTTGTACAAATAATGTTACTCTTTAATAAATCTAGCAGTACATTTTCGGAAACTTGGAATAAAATTATACTTCAATTTACATTCTAAATATTAAAAAAAATACTTCATTAAATTAACATTATTTAATTTATAACATTGATTTTTTACTGATTTCACATTATTTTCCAAAAATCTGAAGCCTAATCGTCCATTTCATTTAATACCCTTCTAATTGTATCTTTATTCTTTTATTAATTTAGCAATATTTTCTTTATTTAATTAATTATATTTTTAACTGAATGATAATTTTTCGCTCAAAAATCTAAAATTCTCTATGTTTTGAGGATATTAATAAAAAGAAACAATTTTTAGAAATGATCAAAAAATAATATTTTTATTGAAGAGACATAACTTTTTCTCGTGTCTACAACATTATTATATGTAAAAAATTATCTCAGGCTTAAAAAAATTTTCCAAATTGTAATTTTTTTTATATTTCGTTTTTGTTGAATTAAGTCACGTGTTTGACGTTTGGGCCTCCGAAAACTTCATTTCTCTGCACGCGTATTTTATGTTCAATTTCCATACATGAGAAACAAGGACGAGAATTCCAGTGAACGTGATTAATAGTCCATAGTCCCCGTTTTCATTTATATATGTACATATAAAAACGGGGGGGGGTTTCATCTGGGGTGCACAAAGGTGTGTTCGGGGGGGGAGAGAGAGAGTTTTGAGAAACGAAGACCTGGATCATCTGTGCTCTCACAGGCAAAAAAGGGAAGGAGACATGCCGCATGACAGTTTCCGAGCGGGGACCATGACATGGCGATGGATTAAAAATGGTATCCTCATACAGTGCCATCATGTGGCGGAATAATAATAGAAAAAAAAAGAAATGGTTTGATTGGACGTGTGGGATGGGGGGTAACAAAGCGTGTTGGGGTGGGGGTTAGGGAGTTCTGTTTATCACCACTAATCGAGTGGCCTGCCCCTGCCTGGTAATTTCGTATAGGGTGGGGGGGGGGGGGATCAGGGGGGTTGGGGGGCAGCAATAGAAGGATTCTGTCATTGAACGTCAAGGGCTGGGGGCTCTTCTCATTTATAACCGAGGAAAACAATGACGGAATCTAGCGGCAGCTGTTTCCATTATCGAACCTTTGGCTCTCTCTCCAGACGAATTTTCGAAGGCACGAACAGATTTTTGGTCGGGGTGAGGACGCAATCGAAGCACACGAGATACAGGGGAGGGGGTGAATCAAAATTTTTAGGGGATGAGGTAGAAAATAGTAGCAGAGGCAGACAATGTGGCTTTGTTGGTCACGGAATCTTTCTCACAGTTCAGGTGAGTTTTGTTGTTTTTCTGCTGTAAAAAGAGAATGGGAAACGTAGTAGAGTGGTATCCAAGTAGTTTTTTTTTTTTTTTTTTTTTTTTTTTAGCCTTTGTAACTCGACTTTGTTTTTGTCAATGTGCATGATGTTTTGTCAATCGGAAAAGAAAAATTGTGCTGTTATTTAAAAAACGTCATAAATAATAATAAAAATATTGGTTTTTCATTATTCTGTTTATTGTAAGAGTTGCAGTATTTTTTTTTTTTTTTACCGAATTTAATTTTTAAAAAAATTCTAATCAATGATTGTAGAAAGTTGACCAAAAATAGACTGACACACTAATAATATCAATGTAAAATTTAAAATATATTTTATTTTCCCTGTCTACAAGCTTTTCGAAATAACCCGATGAACGTATAATACATATTTTTTTTATAAAATGTTATAATATATATAGAGATAACTTACTTTATCGAGATAACAGTACATAATAAAAAAAAGGTAATGTGGATCTCTGTTTTTAGTTCCTGTATCTTTGGAACAGCATTCATGTTTCAGAATTTATTTTTAGTTAATTAGAGATGCAACACTTATATATGTCAGAGAAACATAATTACTTCTCGTCAGATTATAATAGAATAAATAATTCAAGCATTAACGGTTGCCGGCAATATTCAGGCTAAATGTCTTCTATTTTTCAATCGAATTACTCATGGCAAATGAATTAAAAACTCCAAATAAATATTTTATTGAACTAAGCTATCTGCTTCTGGAGTGCATTTATGCTTAGACCATGCATTGACTGTGTAAGTGCTTAGATTATGTGAATTAGGTAGAAGAAGAAGAGATTACTGTTGTGTGCTGCTTTCCACTATATTTCACACATTTTCTATGGAGTTATGTTCTAGATAGCTGGAGAAATCAGTTTAGAACACTTTTGGCATAATGTACAGTTGCATTAGTATCCATGAAATATCCATTACCAACAGAATAAAAATGCAAAATTTCAGGGTGCTTTTGATCTGCCAGTATATTTAAGAACAACAAGGCACTTCACCATGCCAGAAAATGTGGCCCATATGATGCTCTAACTAGATACTTGCACAATGCGATTATAAAAATATAAAATGTATTTGCAGAGTCCTCTCCAAATTCGGCGTCTTTAGACAGTGCAATATGAGGTGAAATGTAATTCTTCCGATTATCTTAAACGCTTTCAAACCTCAGATGTCCAATGGTTTCTTTCCCGCTCCCACTGCAAACGAATTTTTACATTCTGGGCAAAAATTAAACCCAACAAGGTAATCCTATTCTCTGCATTGCTTTGCCCTTGATTCGAGCTGACATATTTTGGGAAAAGCCTTGAATAAAGATTTTTGTCACTGGAAACACAATAGAATCTTCCTGTTCTGTCATATAATTCGTTGCAGATGACGCTGATCACGCTGCTGAAAAATTACTCGAAGCGCGATTGCAATTTTTAGACAAGGTTTTCGTATTCCAAGTTTAGAAAAACTTATATGACTACAATCTATGGTCCAAACCCAGTGATATTTTTTCGTCTACGAAATCGAGGCCCTTGCTAAATGGACACCAAAATAATCTCTTTATCAAATGATGAGTCAGTGTCGTTTTTCCCTATTTTACTCCCTCTGGGAATCACCTCTTATGCCTAACTGATGCTAACAGTTTAACGTTAACACCCTAAAAAATTGCTTATTTCATCTCTAGCAAGAATTTAAATCAAAATTTCAAAGTTTCTAATTTATTGGCTAATGCAGCCATATAAGTTATTTGCACTGATTCTGCATAATCTGTTGTTACAGCTTTAATTTGAAAATTTATTTTAAATTATCTTCCTTAACTTAATCAGAAACAAACTTAAGAAGTAGGAATCGATTGACATTTAAGCATCAGATGTGCTATCATACGATTTAATGTGCTACGGAAAATTCTGCTTATTAAATTTTTGATTTCGTAAGTTATCCATTGTTTGAAACTACCTGATGTCTGGTTTTAGCGGCTACCTAATTGATTTACTGTTCTGGTACCAATATTTAATTTTACCAATGCCAATTAAAAAAACCTACAATTTTTTTAATCATTGATTACTTTCTATAATATTTAGTTTAATTGTGTGAAAAAAATTTTCTAAAAAGATAAATTTAGTTAGTTTTTCGGGTCTAATCAGAGCTGAAGTGGTTTATTCTTATTTAAAATTCATTAGATTTACTGTTTCACTTAGATGTGGTGTTTTGTGGAGTACGTGTGATGCATATAATTTGAAAACGTGTGATGCATATAATTTGATAAATTAACTTATTAATATAATATGATTTGAAATTAACTGAAGTTGGCTTTAGTTGAAAACTTAAACAGTAAACTAATTGACAAAACCTAGTGTTTCACCATGTTCACAGGTTGCTTGTTGAAGTATCAAGTTCAATAATATAAAATAAAAAAAAAAAACATTATCCCAAAGCAATATATTTTAGTTAATTTTTCTCTACTTAGTCTGTTCTGAAGGAGTCAATTCATCTGATTAGACCCTACATTTGCAATAGATCCTGTCTATTCTAAGAATCCCCCTGTTCGATGTGACTTCCAACGTTTGATATTCTGATTTGATCATGACTCGAAATTAATGAATATCTGCTGTTAGAGAGAATTAATTTATTCACTGATCGGGGGAATTTGAGATCCTATCAAATATCTTGATCTGTGTTGTGTTTAAAAGTCCGAAAGTTTAAAGAAATATGATTGCAAGCAATTTCTTGCACGTAATATCATTTGCACGAAAATCAATTCTTTCTTAATTTAAACTCTGCTAATTTTCACCAGTACCAGCCATTCAATAAAATTATCTGAAGGAATAGGTAAAAATATAAACAAATTTTTTATGCTAATTTAAATATTTTTAAGTCAGGCAAATATTTTTAGTATTTATCCTTTTGATACATATTATTTTAATTTCAACAATAAATTATTTTAAAGAATTTTTTTAAAAAAAAATTATTAAATTGATTTTAAAGAATTAAAATACTTTCAACACTTTTTCTCTTCTAATTCATATTTGTGAGGTATAGTGCAAATGGGTCTGTACATTTCAGCCTTTTTATCAGATACATTAATTCGTGATAATACTATTACATCAAGTGCTTTACAAGCTTATTGACTTCTCTCTTATATACCTTAAGCTTATTGACATATACCTTAAGTTACCAGATATATTTAAATCTAATAATTAAATATTTTTTATCAAACTGATTTAGCGTTTTCTTGTATAGTCACATTTTTGCAAAATGAGGCGGGAAAGACATACTTGAAGTATTTAATCTATGAAAAGAGCCGTTTAAGTAATTATCTTCTATCTTGATTAGTTGGTTTGTCATTCACTGGTTATTTTTCGCACAAGAGGGCTAATTAAACAAAGACCAATTGCTCAAAATGCATTCCGAACCATTACATATGTCTAAAATAAGAATTAAATCCAAGAACTGAAGAAGGTCACAACCTCAACCATTTGGCCACCAATTTGGATTTCAGTCTAGTATAATATATTAAATAATTACAACTTTTTAATTAAAGAGAATTATATGTCGAATCTATACAATGTAATTTCAAATATTAGAAACATGGAGAAGTAAAATTTACCAGCTTAAAATTTGAGATGAAAGCATTTCATAATAAAAATTCTATTTTAAATAAGATGAAGTTTTACTTGTTAAATATTGATGAATGATGGTAACAGAAATACAGCGAGAGGGCATTCTTTCCTCTGCGGTCTTTGTGTCGTTCCTTATCAATGATAGTAACTTACCAGACTACTGAAGTCATCTCCTTGCCCTGAGGAGACCCCTTGTCAAAGCTGTGCCTTTGACTTCAGGAAAATAAATAGTAGAAACCAAAATAACGATCAAAAAAAGATGTTCCAAATTGCGTCCGCTTCACTTTATTTAATGTGTGTTGCCATTCGAGTGAGAAAGACACCTGACCAAATTGGTCAAATAAATCCTCCGGAGTTACCAGAACAGGCACCTTTGAAGAGGGGGAATGTAGAAATATATAAAAAAAAGTCCACATACAATTTACTTCTCTTTCTAAACAGCAAAAGTGACGCTGCCATCACACGGGTTAGACAGGTTAAAAGCCATGAAGTGTGTTCTTCTGCGATTGAGAGCTTAAAAAAATATGTGCCGGTGGTAGGTGGAAAAAAAAGCAAGAAAAGGAAATCAAGTAAATAAAAAATGAACTGGAAGAAAAGACCTTTCTTAAAAGAAGATTGTCCCTCTGTGTGTACTTCGTTGTGGACACAAGGAGGGGTGGCGTGGCGTGAGGGGCAAAAAGCATTTAGTGTCAGTTAAAAGTCAAGTTTTGACTCTTGCGGCCCTGTAGGTAGCACGTGCTAGATTTACTTCTGACGAAGGGAACTTCTGTACAGTTTTTTGGCATCCTGTTGCATCTAAGTTTCAACCTCTTTCCTTTGATTTCTTCCGATGCTTTAAAATGTTCTTTGTTACAATAGTTGTAGTGTTTTAAAATGTATATCATTTGGAGTCAACGTGTTACATGCATTTCTTTTGGCTTGCAAACTAAAAAATTCTGTATCAAGTATCGTCTTTTTTAAAATATTGCTAGAAGTATTGCCTTCTAAAATTATTCTAAAATATTGCAAAGCGACGTTTCATTATAAACTGTTTTTTTTTTTTTTTTTTTTTTTTTTTTTTTTTTTTTTTTTTTTTTTTATTATTATTTTATATAATTAACAGTTTATTTCAAATATTCGATCTTTCTGGGTATACAAAATTTCTCAAACGTTTCTTTTTTTCTATAAATGCAGTTTTAAGGAAATAGGATGGAATTATATGCATGTCAAAATATTTTCGAATTCATGAATCGTGTTGAATCTCTATTTACTTCATTTTTAATTTATTTTTCTAATTAAAATTTATTATTTATTCTATAACTAAACATTAAATTAGTATACAGATAAAAAAATAAGGTATATTCATTTTTAGTTTTACCTATTTATTGATATCTGGTTTCATTTATTTTATATTTTTCCATCTATATTTTTGAACTAGATAAATATAGTTGATGTTAATTCATTCATAAAAAATGAAAGTAAACATCATGAAAACTGCAGAATGAAAATTAAGGTTGTATAATTTACAAAAAATTATAAAATTGCACTTAATTTGTCATTAAATAATGAATACCTAATTAAGCGTTAAATGTTAAAAATTAGTTTCAAATTATACAAAAGAAGAAATGAATTTTCTAGACTTATTTTTTTCAACATACACTACTAACAATAAATTAATGCTTTAATAATAGTGGATAAAAAAAGTTTAAAAAATATTATTTTGTATATATAAGTGTACTGATAAAAAAAATTATTAACTTCTAGGTTCAAAATTTAATATCCTAATTTCTTAAATAGTTTTACTCATAAAAAGTTAATATCTAGTTTTCCTTTGTCTAATTAATGTATTAAGGTGTATTGATTTTTCTAGAACATATTTGAATATTTGTTAAATATGTTTTAGAAAATGAATAAAACATTTTTCACTTTAGATTTTTAATTAATTGAATCACTTATCATAATAGCTAACATGCTTTTTTGAATTGTATAAAGAAAATGAAATTATTTTAATGATGTTTTGAAAAATAAAAATTGTGATCCCTTACTTCTAAACTTAATTATTCCCATGGTTATAAAGTTCAATTGCCTTGATTTATCCCCCCCTCCACACAAAAAATATTGTTATCCTAAAACTTCTCTTTATGACAAGAGTTATTTTTTTCCAATTATGATATTGAAATTCAATTATAATTTTTACCTTACGAAAAACAATTGTTTGAATGAAATATAATCCATGATAACTGAGAAATATCAGGTATTTAAAAAACTTGCAATACCACCAAAGAACGCAAAATTAATATTAATTTTGTGTTTCCCATTATTGCGTGCAATCTAAAAGTATAGTTATTAGATAAATTCCGTTGCTGTTGAAGCTTTAAAACATATTCTTTACAAATTCATATTCAAAATTTTCTTTTCTTTATAAATTGTTTATTGAACGTTTATTTTCCTAATGATACATTTTATGGATAGTTTGTTTTATTTAAATTTACTGTTTTTTTAGCATACAAAATGAGCCTTAAAATAATGAATACTTAATATTGTATTTAAGATTATTAATAACAATTTAAAATTTCTGATTTTATTTATTTCATTAAAACATATAACGTTAAGTATATTTTACCTTTCAAATTTGTTACGTATAGAAGAAAGGGGGTTTCAGCTATTTTTTCAATTGGAAATTACATCAATGAAAAACAATGCAGATTTTCTTCAATAGGCATTTAGCCTTAAGTAATAAAATTTTTGCTTGAATATGTTGCATTCATTTTTATTTATTTCAAATGCTTTACATCTAACATTTTATCAATTTTTAAATATTTGTAGTTATTTAATAATTAGACAAATTCAAAAAGTTATAAGAATAGTTATTATTAAAATAATTTTTATACACGCCTTTTTTTTATCAATTACTTAAATAATTTAGAAATAAATTTTACTAAATACTTTTTTTCAAATATTTATTTTTTAAAAAATTCTTTCAAAAAATAATTGAATTTATTTTTAAAGTATTTAGAATTAAAATATTTAAAACTCTAAATAGAGGATTTTGCTTTTTGGTTTTTAGATTCTCCGCACTTTATTATTATTATTGTAAATTATTTTACACTTACAAATGACTATTCAGAAAATTATTTCTTTTATTTTTTACCTTTATATGCATCTAATACCATACATGAATTTTAAAAAAAATATTGATTATTTTATATATCTGTAATTATTTAAATAATAATTATATTAATTCAGAACTTTTAAAATTGTGATTATTGAAATTCAATCCATCCTTATTGTGCAGTTTACTTACTGTATTCATTGATTAGGGAAATATTCTTTCTCATTCTTTTTTTACTGAGAGTTGCATTTCAGTTAATTTCCTTTAACACGTCAGTACCTCTTATCTATTATGACGCAAAATTCATTTGCGACACACTTTGTTTTGAATGTATCCTGTTACTTCCACACGTGTCACATTTGTGCTATGTTTAGCATTTTTCCTAATTTCTAATCATTTGCAGACGATTACTTACATTGTTTATTATTTTTTATTTACTTTCTGTGGTTTGATGATCGAATTTAAATCTTATTCAATTTTAACTTTAATTCTTCCAACCAACACAAGAATAATATAATACAATTTTTTTCTGAAAATTAACTTAAAACTTATATTAATAAAATCTTTGTTCTGGGTGTCCCTTAAATTTTTCTTCTGGGCGTAATTGTGAAGGACTATATGGAACAGAATGGAACTTAGATCAAGAAATTGATCGCTGGAATAAAATTTAGAACACAGGCTATATGTCATTTTGAAATTTTGATTGAAGTGTTTCTAACTAATTTCAATCGCAATTAATATTAATTTAAACTCACTTTAAAGTTATTTATGTTGAAATGCATACCGTTCAGGAACATTGTTCGCTTCAAGAATGAAAGCGAAATTTCTTCCTTCCTTTTAAAATTGTCTTCTACGTTACTGTAAGAGAAAAAAATATATACGTCGTTTTCTCTTTCTTTCTATATTTCTGCAAATATTTCGTTTAAAAAAATGTCATTTTTGAAGATAACGTGATAACTTGATAAAATAACGTTCCAAAATTGACATTTTTTTTTACCCTATTTTAAAACCTTTTAGTACACCTCAAAACATATTTTCGGTTTTCTTCATATATCGTCAATCGCAAATTCATTGCAATGGGGACAAAAGCGTGTTGTTATTGCAGCAACATACTTCCCTGTACTTAATCCTGATTTGGACTCTATCAGTGAGTAGAAGCAGCCGGGTGGGTGTCATTGTAATTTAGAAGAAAGGATTAATCGGAAAACTCCCCAATACTTTGCCACCCACTCCAAGTGAAATGCCACAGAGGTATCATTTCACTTGGAGGACATTGCGATCACGATCTATTTAACGTGCCTCAGCTACCTTTAATAAATTGAAAATATATTTAAAGTGAAATTTAAAAAAAAATTATTTACGTATTTTAAATAACTTCATGATTTATTTTAAGAACCTGTATTAAACAGAGTATTTTTTTTTTAATTTCCAGCCATTTTTTCTTATATGAGAACAATAAATTAAAATTTTCTTCTCTACCATTCTTAGAATAATATCAACATCGGTTGACTCAGAAAATTATTCACTATTCTCATTAACATATTAGAAGAAGTATAAAAAAATATAGGGTAAAAAATATATTCAATACGGGGATATTCAATACCTCATTCTCTTTTTATTCAACACCCTGCTTATTGTTCTTATTGCCATTCGGTGGCAACTAAATTATTGTAATTTTTTTTTCCACTAAAAGTTTACTGAAATAGTTTTGTTACAATTTAAATATGATGTATTTTGAAAACTTTATTCCAGTATTTATATTATTTAATTTTCATATTCTTGTTCATTACTATATTTTAAAGTCTTTTAATGCCGCCCAACCTGTTTAGTGGTTAGCGTACCTGACTAGAGATGGGTGGGCCCTGGGTTCGAATCCTGGCTCGGGCATGGATGTACTTTCTCTCCCTCTCTTTCTTGTCTTTATCCTTTCTTTGTGTGTGAATGGTTGCCTACCCTATAAACGGGTCCCTATGGCATGTGTGCACTGAGGAAGTCGGACTCCACACCAAATATGGTTCAGTTGGAAAAGTGGAGCAGCGCACCCCATATTGCCTGCCTGGCTGGCACATAACAACAACAAAGTCTTTTAATTAGAAATATATAGTGTTTCATTTGCTAAGCAAATTTTATAATATAAACAGTTTGAAAGATTTATAAGACTTAATAATCTAAAAAATTCTAATATGAATTTAATAAAACTTAAAATTCATTCTACTTTTAACTATAGAAGTATATATATTAATTAAAAGTCAAAAATATTTCATTCAAAATGATGGTAAATGGAGTTTAAAATAATGAAATAAAACTGGTTTTTGTCATATATGTACTTTTTTTAATAAATTGAAAAGCAATGTTAATTTGGACTATTAAACTTTACTTTTAACTAATCGAAATTTAGTATCAATTGCCAAAAATTCCGAAATACTGGATTTAAATAGATGGGAAATCAAATTTATATAAAATCAAAATAGTTTTCGTCATAAGTTGACTTTGTTTTCAAAAAACGGAAAATCAAAGTCAATTTGGCTATTGTACTTCACATCTGAATATGAGAAATAAAAAAAAAAACTTTTATTGAATGTAAAAGAGAGTTGGGAAAAAAATTGTGTACGCTTGGCATCCCCCAACGTCTGACAATGAAGTTCCGAAGTAATTGTCGTCGAAACCAAAGTAAACATTCCAACACCCATCATTGTTCGATTTTCCCACATAGAAAGAGGATCTATTGGCAGGGAATTCTAACGCAATTTGTGACAAAGTGCTTTTAGTTTCTTTCGGAGAAACATTTGTTTAAATTATAGGCAATTTGTCTAAATGAATATGGAAAAAAAAACTTTTACTTGACGCATAATTTTTGTAGTTGTGCTACGTGTTATTTCTTTTTGTAAATAATAAAATCGAGCATACTGATATTCACAGCAAAAATCATGGTGAATTTAATATGTGTAAATTCCTATGTCATTTATGATTATTTAACATAGAATTTTTTTTAATAATTATATATAATTTGTTTATGTATATGATAACTTACATTCGTTACTATTTAACTTATATTTATTGCAATTAAACTAGTTTTATTTTTATTTTATCATTTATTTATTTATTTTTATTTATTTATTTTTTCGTAAATAATAAAATATTATTGTGTACATTATAAGAAACTACTGTTCTGTACAATCACTAATTATGTACATTTTTAAGGGCTGTTCATGTTTATTTAACGTATGATAATTTTAATAGTTATTATATTACATTTATAATTAAAATAATGCCACCCAACTTGTCTAGTGATTAGCATAACTGATTGATGGGGAGGACCTGGGTTCGAATCCCGGCTCGGGCATGGATGTACTTTCTCTTTCTCTCTTCCTGTGTTTCTTGTCCTTTCCTTAGATGATGGATGAATGTGGCCCATCCCTATAAACGGGTTTGTGGTGGTGTGGCGTGAGCGATGCTACTCGTACCTCCGTGACTTGGTTCACAGGTGTCCACCGTGTAACGATAAAATGAGTAGCAGTTTCCAGCCTTGTTGCGGCAAATGGGCTCATGTACTTACTTGCTCAAGGAAGCCCGCCATTAGAAATAAAAAAAAATAATTAAAACAATTGCATTTAACATAATATTATGAATGTATTGTCTGTGTTTCATTTTTAGTAAATAATATAAAATGGAAATTGATGATATTTAGGTAAAATATTGCAGGAGTTATGTAGAAATGCGAAAACGACACAGCAACAGCGATATAAATTCCTATTTGAAATTTTTGAAAAAGATCAAAATAAAAATTATCAACGTTAACTTAAAATACCGTTATATGAAATGAAATTCAAAATTTGTGTATTTATCTACAAGAAGTGATATGGTCTTGTCTGGAATCATGTCGCGACATGGAGACAGAAAGCTATCTGTTGCAGCTTAGTGGCTTATAGAAAGAACAACAATATCCCCAGATAACCACTGTGTACACAAGTAATCAGTTAACGTTCTGGTTTGATTGCTTTATCTTAGTCAGCGCTATAAATGCGCATCACTGACGTTCACATAGTTGTACACACGAGCAGCAAGATGGTATTCTGTTCTGTGTAACAATCCAACGAACCACCGACAGAACTAAAGTTATGAAAGTGGACATTTTACACCTAAAATATATCGACGATGTTCGACATTTTTAATTCAAGATATGGATTGAGCCATTCGTATCTCCTGTTCATCTTGTCTAAGTTAGATATTGTATTCATCTTGTCTAAGTAGATGGCAACATGAGGTTCATGTTTCTGTGTATGCTTGGGAAAGTTCAACTGTGAGTGGCTATGGTCATAACTTTTTCTTGTTTCTCTTGTGTGAGAGAATACGCGAGGAAAAATAAAGATACGACCATAAACGCGAATTCATACGCCTGGACAGAATATTTTTCATCTGTCATTAGTAAGTACTGATTTCTTTTACTTCAATTTCATATAAAGTTTGAGCTCTTAAAAAAATACATCTAAGACAATAGTAGAGAAGGGCTTCATACTTTAATGAAAAGATTTTTCTGTTACTATATATAAAATAAAGGTAGGAATTTTTCCATTTATGTTTTTTTGGGGAATTATTACATAATAATTTTAAAGGGCGATAAAGAATTTAAAGATTCTTTTAACGAAAAAGAAAAAAATCAAAATTTAAGTCAATTAAGGTGTCTTATTATCTTCCGGCAATTCCATTGCTTGAAAATTTTTAAATAGAAATTTTTCTCAAAATACTGTTCTCAGCTACAAAAATAAAAGTATGTAAATTTTTATGAGTCATACATAATGATAAAATGTGATATTCTGTTAGCAGAAACGAATAAAGAATTTTAATCATTTCATTAATTTTTTGTGTTATGCTTTCCAAACTTGAAATTGGTAACTCCAAACTAAGTAGGGAAAAAATCTGTCCATATAAATAACAGCTGAAGGATCTAGTTCCTTTTCATATAAATAGATAATATTTAGTTTATACATCGTAGTGATTAAATTTCCATAACATCTTGTATTCTTTATTTTATGATTATCTTTTTGAAATTTAAAAACAAAAAATTATTGTTTTTGAAACAAAAAATTATTATACATGATTCATATTTTCGAAGCATTTGATTTTATAAATTTTATAAAACTATTAATTATTTTTCTTTTAAATTCATTTTTAAAAATATAATCTTAAACTATTAATATTTCCTCACTTAAATATTACAGGATATTTATCACTTTATGTGTATTATGTTTTGATATAATATAATCCAAATGAAAATGTAGCAGATAAAAACTATTTAAAATTAACTAAAAAAAAACAATTTAAGCTAAGCTAAGCATTTGACGGGGGGGGGGGACATTTACTGTCTATTTATCTAAAATGAAATTGTTGGCAAAAAAAAAAAAATTAATTGAAATGAAACATTTCTTTGGCATTGTTCACTAGGATCAAACCTTTCTAAGTTTGGTATAACTCGAATCAACCTGTGTACCAAGATAAACACTTGAATTATACGTTATATTTTTAATTTCTAATACCTGCCTTGTATAGGATTTCTGCCTTCCAGCATTAAAAGTGGTGGAAGTGATGGCAGCTTATATGGTGGGGCACCCAGTGGGTGTTCCATCGTAATTTAGAAACAGAAATCAAGCAGAAACTGCCACCAGACTTGGGGTACCACCCCCAGTAATTTTTCTCATATTTCCATGGAGGATTTAGTGACCACGACATATAACTTACCTTAGCCGCCATTTGCGGATATGATAAATCTTCGGTCGGGTCCGGATTTGAACTCACTACCTCCCGATAACTAGAAAAAACGCCCTAACCAACGAGACTAACTCTTCCTCTTATATGTTATTATTAAATGATTGTTGAGAAAATATTTATTTACAACTAACTTTTTTGAGATATTGGTGGTTATGCACCTGTAAAATACCAACTTCTCCCCCCCCCTTCCCTGAAAATGTTTAAAATATAATTTTAAAATATTATTGTATAACAGAAAAAATAATAAAATTGGATAAATAACTTTACGTAGCTTTAAAACATTAAAAAAATAGAATTCCCCTGTTATTAAATAAGTATAAACTTAGTAAATTAGATATTATCAATTAACACTAAAATTACCGAAAGGGGTCATTTGACCCATTTTCCCATTAATTTTGCCGAATAAAAAAAATCCCCGGTATGTTTAGTGTTAACTACTTGAAATATTTCTGCTCCTTATAACGGAAAATAGCATAAATTTTAAAAATTGAACCACAATATTTTTTATGATTATTTGATTGACAATTTTTTTGTAAGCTTAATGTAATTATAAATAACGCCTAGAAATCCAATACCTCATTAAATTATTAAACAAAAATAAAAACGAACACACTACCACCTCAATCAAAAGTTTAGAAGGCGTAGTCTTTTCTTGAAAGGTATGAAGCTGAGAAAGCTCTAGCCTTGATGATAAGTTTGTTAATTCTAACAGAGGTTGGGTAAACTTACGCCTAATTTACATTAATTTACTCAAAATAATTGCCTTGTACTGCAGTCAATTATAGTAATTATTCTATTTGAACGTCAGAAGTTTAATAATTAATTAAATATGGAATTGTACAAATTATTTATATTTTGAAAATATGTAAATGTTTTCAATTTATTTAGCTTAGTTGAGATTCTTTAATGAAAAATATTTAATAATTGTTATTATAAAATTGTAGAAATATTTTTAATAAATATTTAATATGAATGATATATGTTATCAAATATGTTTTTAAAATAAAAATAAATATCTATTAAAAATATTTAAATAAAAAATAGTTTTTATAAAACTAAAGTTAAAAATTAGCTATTCCAACTATTTTTTAGTTTTGTTTTAAAAAAATTTCAACATGTATTTATTATTTAAATAATCAGCCATATATTTAAAAAAAAAATTTTAAAAGTGCCTATTCAAACAAAAATCTATGAGCGGGAAAAATTTTCTTGTTAATATAATAATAAATTTTGTCTATACTTTAATAGCTCACCTTATCATTACCATTCATTGTATTTCTATTGCAATAATTTTTTAACGATATCAATTAAAATCTTTTGGAATATTTTACTTTATAAAAATAAATTAATATCTAATTGTTTTAACCTATGTTCAGTACTTTTCGACACGGATAAAAACTGTTGAGCAAAATAAAGCTACGCAAGAGTTTAATATAGAATAAAATTTGTTTAAGTGGTATCAAGTATATTCAAGTGAAATCATATTCATTGATTTTATCTGTTTATATATATATATATATATATATATATATAAAATAAAATAATTTCTGATTTTAATACTTAATGTTCTATATTCATCTTAAAGAAATAAAACTTTACATATTTTTACGCATTAGTTTTTTTTTATAATTTGAAATTAACGTCAACAATATCACAAATCGGTTTTAAATAAGTATTTAAATCAAGCTATTCAAATAAAATCAATGTATTTTTTAAATTAACAATTATTTTCCTCCTCCAATATTGACTTCTACATATTATTTTTATCTTAATTCTTATTTCAAATATTTGAAATGTTATATAATCTACAAAGATGTAACTTACTATCCTAAAACCTCTTAATTCATTTTTAAAACAGGAAATATAATATTTTAATTTTTTTTCAAGAAAATTGATCTTTTATTATAAAAATAATGAGGCAAGTAAATATTTTATTTCTTGTCAAAATATTTATTTTTAGAATTTAAAATTTTGAATATTCATTTTAATCTGTAATATTTACATTATAAACAAGCTCATATTAAAATATATCAAAAATTAGTGTTTGAAATATTCAAAAAAAGAACATTAGGCAATTAATGAATGTATATATACGAGATTGCAAAATTACATTGCTTTCATTGATAATTTGAACTGTACAAATATTGTATATGGACTTTGAAATGAATTTTTAATTTAGAAAATATATAATTATTACTTAAAATATGAGCAAATTATTTCTTCTGGTTATAAATAAGTTAAACTTTTTGACTAACAAATTAATAATTCTTTTTAATAAATGTAAAAATGGAATACTGTGGAAAAAGTAATTGTATATATCTATCTACTATAGCTTGTTATAATACTTATTTGGAAATAAAAAATAAATAAATAAATAAATAGAATCAGGCGAGTGTGGGATAAGAAATATTTATTTTCCTTTTTTAATCAAATATTCGTAACAGTGTTAATCACAAGTACTTCATAATTATAAACTATTGATTATTAATTGAAATATTTTTTATCAAGTATCTCATATATTAATAGCATACGCAAACCCTGATTTTGACTTTGGGGATCTTTGGCTAAGTATGCATTGACCCTTTGACCTCCCAAAGATAAGTCAAAATCATCTTCAAATTTTGCGAATAAAAGCTGAATAGATTTATTCAAAAATTTAAGTACCTAACAAAAACTTCAATTTAAATTTTAAAATGGATTGCTACAATTAATAATATTAGTTTA
This sequence comes from Latrodectus geometricus, assembly GCA_026290005.1. NCBI lineage: Eukaryota > Metazoa > Arthropoda > Arachnida > Araneae > Theridiidae > Latrodectus > Latrodectus geometricus. The sequence continues at coordinate 65,091 of JAPDSC010152833.1, forward strand.
ATAAAATATGGATGCACTTCAAATAATATGGTCCCTGGTCACGTGTCCCAATAGCTTTGCAGAAATTCAGGCTGGAATATATTAATACCAATTTCTCTCTTGATAAAAGAAATTTTATTCTTTTTTGCTAAATAACTACTTTAAAAATATAGCTTTCTGAAATATTAGAAATGAAGCATAAGGTGTATCAGAGTTATTCTATTTTTTTCTTGCAAATTCCATTTTATTTCATTATTGTAATTAAATATTTGTAATATCAAAATATTTTGAAAAACAGCATTTTAAAAAATGATATTAGCTATAATATCAACAACAATAGTAGTACATCAACTAAAGTTTTTTTATATATATATATATTCTGATTTTTTATTTTTATTATTTTACCGCAGAGATATTTTATCGAGAGAAATACCGCAAAATTATTTTAACGGAGAGAAAAAATTAATTTAATTTTGTTCATTCTTGGATTCTTCATGCAGATCTTTACAATGGAAAATGAAGACGTAGCTGTTTTTAAACCATTTCAGAGGCATAAACTACTTGAAAAGAATATTTGAGATTACATCTAGAAAATCGTTCCAAATTACCCCTTTGAGTCACTCGTATGAAGACCAATTACGGAGCGCCATCTGCTCGGTATCTAGAGAGGCGAACGTGATAGGACAGAGAAGCGAACAGCATGACAAGGACGACAATGTGTCGCTGTGAAGTGTCACGTGATGTCGTCGGTCGCTAACGAAGGCGGGGCGTGTTTACTTTCCCATTGGGTAAAGTCTTGCAGGTAGAGACCAGGTGAGACCCCGCCCAATCTTGTGACATGTCCAACTGAGTCGCGACTGAACTTTTCTGGCGAAAAAAGATAAAAGTAGAAAATTCTTGTGAGCTTCTCCGATTATATGAGAATGATACATGGAATAAACTTTGCGAATGCTGTTGCTCTTTGAAGTTTGGTTTTGATCTCTTGTTCATTCTTGGCGACAGAATTCGTCGCCAGGAAGAAAAATGTTTTATTTTTTCACTTGAATCATTGCAAAAAGAATCTGAAACAATTTAAAAACAAGTGAGACAAGTTATTTATAAATTTTATAGAGAAAAAAATTTCATTGATAAAATAATTTTGAATCATATATTGATTTTAGGATATTTTATACTTATCTTTTTTATCCATTATTTATTTATTTTTTATTGATTTAATTCTTATTTTCCTTTTCTAATGGAATTTAGTTGACAACATACTAATGAGTTTTTAATCAATTTATTAGTATAAAATATATATTCATAATTTAAATTTTAAATATTCTTATGTAATGCTGAATGAGGTAAAAATGAATGATAAGAATTGTAATAATTTAAAATAAATTATTTTGATCTAAGAATTATAAAAACATATTGATGATAAAATTTATTACCAAAATACTTTATTGGATTTAATAGCAGTACTATAGCAATCATTCTAAAATCTAGTTTACATTTTATAAAAATCATAATCAAATCATTTTTTAAAAGTATAGATCCATTATTTTCATTAACTATCAAATTTAATCAAAATGTAAAATGTATGAATATTAATTTATTAAAAATTCAGAGTTAATTTTTTAAGGTATTCCCATTTTTATTTCTTAGGATACAAAATATAACAACTTTTTTTAAATTATGATTTGTTTGAAAACTTTGCAATTTTATGATGTTTTAATGTTAGAAGGAATATTTTTTATTAATAATTGTTATTTTGTAACATTTCTACTTGTTAAATTTTTACACATAAGTTCCTCAAATTGTCATAGATTTTTAGCCTTCTATTTTCTACTTACCGAAAGCTCTAAATATATTCAACTGCTTCCTTAGAACCCTCTTCGTCAAGTGATGGGTCGACACCCGAGCTAATAACCTCCTTTCCTCACCCCATCGGCGAAAGGGCATTGGAACTTACCTATTTATAAGCATGCGCGTATTATCGGCTGAGCTAGAAATAGAAATCACTATTTTTGTATTATGTTATCACTATAATTTTAATACAAATCCCTTTTTTAATTATATGTGTTATCAATTAATTATGTTAATTTAATAACACTTCTATTAATTTAATAAAATTAAGCATTCACAATATTGGCTTTTCGGATAATATGAAAAATTCCCATAGAAATTATTTTTTTATTAATCAAAATAACATTTTTGTTACTTATCTATATTTTTTTCATAGTTATCTATAACGATTTATACAGTTTTTGAATAATATAATCATTGATATCCATAAAGTGAATATATAATTTAAGACCCACAAAGAAAACTTTCTGATTTTCTTAAAAAAAATTTCAAATTTTAGATACATTTCAATCGCGTATTAAAAAAAATTCCTTTTGAAATTTCTGAAATTCCCAAATAGTTATTGGTAATGTTTCAAAATAATATTTATCGATTTAATTTATTGTATAATAGGATTGATTATGTCAGAACCTCGCTTAAAGATAAGATGCATAATATATATATATTTTTAATATTTATTTATTATATATATATATATATATATATATATATATATA
>JAPDSC010152833.1:67730-88612 GCA_026290005.1 Latrodectus geometricus
ATATATATATATATATATATATATATATATATAAATCGGCATTTATTCAAAATGTTTTTTTACTTTGATTACTAACATCGATTACTGTATTTGGAACAGACTTCGCGGTGAGTCTCAATTTTAATTCATTACAAAGTACCCAGGGAATTATTTTGAGCCGGTACTGGTGTTCAATCTGTTCGCATCCCTTTCTCCCTCCTCGAGTGCTTCACTTTATGTGCAGTCACGTAACTTGCATGTGAGGGTAGTTAATAGCTTTCATCTTTGTTCTTAACCGCGCTCTCAAGTGTTATGCAGTTTTTCCATGAGAATTCGTAAGATCTTATCTTCATTATACTTGAATTTGAAAGTGAGATCTATACGCCCGACATCTTGAAAATCATGAATTGAAAAACGCTTCAAATAATTTATGTAATTTTATTAATTATTTTCTTTAAAACTCAATACTTTTAAGCTTTAAAATTCGAGTATGGATATAAAATAATATTGATTAGTTAATCCATAATTTGATAATTGATACCGTTACGATACTTTTATTGAGTGTTTGCATTACATGTTTTATTATAAGTTTTCATATTTATTATATTAAGTTATATTGTTTCAAATATGAAAAAAATTAAAACAAATTAAAATTTTTGTTATTTTTTTTATTTTGATACTTTAAATTATTTTTTTAGAAATGAAAGGAAATGCTGTATTATTAATGGGATAAACACGAGTGACCACTTCTTTGATCAATTGTTATTCATTTTTTAATCTATTTACTAGAAACATATAAATTGAAAAATCTACAAATTTTGACCTACTTCTATTTCATAACCTTGATTTTATCTCGAAAAACGATTAAAAAATAATTATTCGCATCTTCGGGTCCTTGATTAAGAAAATGGATACGGTCACTGTAGACCTTGACCCCACGGGCAGTCACCACTGAGTTTATTTTATATAAATATTATACAGCCGTTATGCTATAAGAAAATATATTTGTTGATGAATTACGTTATTAAATTTTTAAATTTTATAGCATAATCCTAGTATACGTAATCTGGTAGATTTGGCGACAATTAACATGTTTGGTAACATTAAATTAAGTTTACATTTTCTTTTGTAAATTTTTTTTCGGTATAATGATTTATATAATGTGACAAAAATTGAGAATTATAAATATTTATAATTTTATGTTTATTCATTATGAACGTGTTAAGTTTACTAGGATTTTAGTTATTTTATTAATATATTGTATCATAAATTATGTAAGAAAAAGTAAGAATTTAAAAATTTATTTTAAAATTAGCAGAACCAATTATATATGTATGATGAACAAATTTAAAGTTCCAGACAAATATTCCTTATTTGAAAACTCAAAATCTTTCTCAAATTCGAAATTTTCAAATCCTTCATTAATATAATAGAAATATTTAGATTCAAAAATGTTTTAATAAAATTTTAAAAAACCTGACAAAATAGTTTGCTTAAAAAATTATAGTTCTTAATCTTCTAATAGTCATGTGTAAATTCGCATTGATCAAATCATCAATATAATAATAGTATTATCTTGAGGATTTAATGAATGTCGTAGTACATAAATTACTATAATTTGCTTAAAAAGGCTAGAGACATTCATGAGAATTCTATAATTCTCATAAAACTATTTGAGCATAAAATGACAATAATTTTAAATTAACTTTGCATTAATTATAAATAAAATAATTTTAATTTCAATGAATGAATAACTTTGTTAATAATGCAATGAAAAAGCAATGAATGTTATTGTACCCGAATATCTCTTAAAAACTGCTTGTAATGTGTGAGTAGTTTTCCGAGAAAATTCTGTAATTCTCATGAAAATTATTTCATTATAAAACGGAAGTAAATTTCAATTTTTATTAAACTAATTAAAATAATTTTCTTAATGAACATTACAAAACAGTATTGAGTATTTTTTTTTTTTATCTCCGAATGCAATTTTTATCTTCGCTTGTAAAATGTAGAATTTCATGAATCAATGCTTCTTTTTCTGGAAAATATTTGTATCCTTGAATAATTAATTGTTCTATGAGGACTACATTTTTTTCTGAGATCTATGACTTCTAAATTTTTATTGAATAATATGCACATTAACTGATGTACTTGAATGTGATAAAATTTATTTGCAATGGGTGTCGAAATTTCAATTAAAAAAAGTTTACTTCTCAAAAATTATTCGAAAACTAAATATTTCATCAAGGTCATTCAGAAAATGAAAGTTCCTAAGTATTGAACATTTAGGAATTTAATAACCATAAAAATAAATAAAATGTTCTTTGATAAAATAAAAATAAATAATTTTATCAATAACCATTATAAGACACAAAATATTTTTTTCTTATGTATATATTTTATGATTTGTATAGTGAATGTGTAGACTTTTTTTCAGGAAAAATATAATAATTCTCATAAAAATCATGCTAACATGAAATGAAAATTAACTCAAAATTTTTATCAAACCAGTAAAAATAATTTTGTAAATGAGCATCATAAATGAAGCACTAAGTAAATCTCTTAAAATTTGTCTGTGCTAAGTATTTAAATCTACTTAGAAATTCTAAATTTATAGATTATAGTTGCATTAATTTTTCTAATTCTCAATTCTTTTGTCGATAACTGATTAGAATAATTTTGCCTTTGAAAATCATACGGCATCATGGACAAATGTAGCGTGTCCACGCGTTTGAATCTCTTATGATTTCTTCAATGGATGTCTGGAGTTTCTTTAAGATTTTATAATTGCCAAGAAACTTTTTCTGACAAAAGATAACCGTAACACTAAATCTTCATTGAAAAAATAACAAAATAATTTATTAATGAATTTACTAATTTTTAATAATACTCAAAATAATAATTATATTAGTTTAACTACAATCCTAACATCTGAAGTCTTACCATTGGAGCAATTATCCGATTTTTCTTCAATTAAAAATTTTCAATAGAACTGACAGTTTTATTTTTTTTTTATCATAAATTAAAGCATAAGAAAATAAGATTATTAGGATTTAAGAGCAATTTGGGATTCAAATATATTCTTTTAAATGAATAATCTTAAAACATATTAGTTTGGGGAAAAAGAAATCCACTATTTTCACGTGAACTTTATGTAACTTCTTTTGGATTCGCTTTGTAAAAAGGTTTAAAACAAACCGCAAGAGGATATTTTAGTGTCAAATGTCACCTTTTCAACGAGCATAAATCTGAAATTGTTTGATAGATACCTCACGAGATATCGATCACTACAGACGTCTACCGAAAAAATAATGGATTACTTTTTCCCCAAACTAATATTTTAGTATTCTTCCTATATAAGAATATATTCTTATGTATAAATATCCATACATAAAAATACATTCATTATAAGAATATATTCTCACTCAAAAAAACCTTTCTGAAATGAGGATATCGTTAACCTTCCAAACTACAAAAAAATCAAGATCTGTCTAGAAATGAAAGGAATTTTTCTTCGTTAATAATTTTGAGCTTTACATTTTGCGTGCCTCATTCGCAATGTGTTTTGAAAATAAACTAAAAATTATAATAGGTAGCAGTAAATACAGAAGTTTTTTAATAAATGTTAAAAAAGTTTATAATAATTATCAAAAAAAAATTTTTAATTATTTCATATTGAATATTGATTGCTGAAAAAAGAGCACTCTGGCTTTCAGTTTAATGGTTCGATGTTCGAGTCCCATCTGAGACTTAGATATTTGTAGCTTTCGGAATCTGCTGCAATTAGGGGATCTGCATGAATCAGCTTCCATAGTGTTTAAAAGTGGTCCATAAGATTAAACTGTTTACGCAATAATATTGGTGTGACAATTAATTATTTAGACATCGATTGGTTCAATAATTTATCAATTTTTTAGATTCACAAAAATTCTTAAAAGAATATCAGGATCAAAATTCCACTCAGTAGCTACCAAATTACATTAGAACCAAATTACAGTAAGTTATTTGCATAAGTTTATCGCAAACCGTAATGAATCACAAAGAGTTTTTAGTTTAAATGTTTTAATGATTATTAAAATTTTATTAATTTTTCCATAAAATTTTATTGAACAGAAAACATGGAGAAATGATAAATCTCCCGCTTTCTTCTTTCTAGTTGAATCTAATCTTTCTTACTCTTAACAGATAAAATTGAAATTTTTTAAGCATTTTGTATACATAAATGAACTGAAACTAAAACCTTGATAATTTAACAAAATCGAAATTATTGAAAAGTAAGTATTTATAATCAAAAAGTGCAATAGTTCAAGTTATATATATTTCTCGTGAGAATCGGGATAAATAAAATTATTTAAAGTTATTATATAATTTTCTTAAGTCCATGTAGTTTTCTGCTTATTGGAAATTTCATTAAATTTATTAAAATTTCGATTTTTGTTAACAAATGCAACGAAAAACTTCGCATGTTATATATGAGAAAAATGGTATGATAAATGAAATTATTTTGATATACATTAATCTGAAATACAATAACTTAAAATATTTTGCTTATTTACTTCCACAAAATAGCTCTAAAATTAATTTTCAGCAAATGTCAAAATTTAATTAATGAAAGATTCCAGGAATTTCTTTCGGATTTTTTTTTATTTTTTTTTTTTTATGTAAATATTTTCTTTTTCTTTTAAGGAAATTATAACAATCATCCGAAAAAAAATTGCAATTGTACTTCACATGTCAATCCAGATAGTTTCCAAATAGAAGATCTCTAGATAAGGTATACTTTGAAAACGTTTTCTAGAAATATTGAAATATAATTTCGAGAAATGAAATTCCAATTATTTATTCACTTATTTCATTGGGATTTGAACTCATTGCCAAACAATACTAACCTTTTACATTTTATTGGGAACTAAGAGCTACACATCGAATGAAAATATCGATGTAACTTTAATATTGATAAAAATATCGATAAGATTTTAATATAATATAGTATCAATGAAAGAAAACTGTATTTAAACTAAAATAAATTTTAGATAAATAAATTGTGTGACACAGTCCTAAAAAGATTACGCAAGTATTTAACAATTTAAGCATCATTTTAACTATTATTTAATTTTAATAATTAAATTAATAGCTTTATTAATTACCATGATATTTTAACCTCTGAATATTGCTCATGAAACTGATATCAAATATTTCAGAGCAATTTTCACTAAAAAGAAATAATTTTTTTTAAAAAAATTATTGTCAATTTACTTTTAAGTAATATCTTATTTCTAATTAGTTTTTAATATAAAATTTATTGAAATAAATATTTGCAATATATTTACAAAAATATTTTTTTACGAATTTTATTTTTGTATATATTTTTTTTTTTTTTTTGAAAAGGTATTAAAATTAAATGATCTAAGCAAATACACTATTAACACTACTAAAAATGTAAATATAAAGAAATATTACTTCAATAGGAAATATTTAAGATTCTGGTATTTCTAAAAAAATGACTTGTATTTAAATACAGCGAGAGAAAAATAAAGCCATAATTTTCTTTTGTATCGCAAGTGCCCGATATTGGAAAACCGTTTATCATCGCAGCTGTGCTACTACGCCAAATATGGTAGCTCTCCCTCTCGATCTTCCTGCTCCGTGAAGGAGAGCGAGCGAAGAGGGGATGTTCTCAGTTCAGTTGTTTCATTGGAAAGCATATCAGTTAAACCGAATGGGGGGAAATAACACACGCAGTTAAACCACGTGGATGAGAAGGGAAAAAAGGCCCGAGCAGATGATTTTCTCCTTCCTCACAGAAAGGATGTCCGAATTGGGATAAGTAAGAGAAGAAAAAAAATCGTTTTTCTTAGCAGCTGATTGTTACAGTTGTGCCTATTAACTATCTTTGGAGTAAAAACCTGCACGGATAGAAATTGAACCGATGGATCAGCCGCTTAGGACAGCGGAAGCGAGGAGATGCATTTGACACCTAACTTGTTTCTGCGACAGACGATTGCTCGGGACTCACCTGTGATCGGCCACCCCTTCCAGTGACGTCACGGAGTTCGGAGTGTCCGAGTGAGCATGACGTAAAGGTCCCTGGTGGATGTCGCCTGCGAAGGAGGAGTAAAAACGGGGAGTGGCTAAGGGTCGACTCTCGACGGTGTGCTGTACGGTCGGAGAACCTCCCCCCAAGAATCGTTTGCTTTTTTTTTTATGTTCTTTTTTTTATCACTGTTGTTCCTTCTCCTCTCGTCCTTACCTTCTTGTCTAACTCTCGGGGCCCGAAGAAGTGGTCTTCCCCGTGACTGGTGACAGTGGTTAGCCGCGTGTTCTCGGTGCGCGCGCGTGTGTTGTGATTCACGGTGTTTTTGTCCTCAGGCTCGCCTCTGCTGTTTTGCTGTGGCGGCCGCCGTCGCTTGTGGACACATGACGACCACGACGTCCTCGGCGGAGAACGGTGGAGGTGGCGGGGCGACAGTCGCGTCCTCGCCGTCGCCGCCCAATCTGCCCCTGCAACTGCCCAGCGCTGCCGGACACCAGCGACTGGGCAACCCGGGGCACTCGCCGGTGTCACCGCCCTCTGCTACAGCAGGGACACCTCACCTTCAGCTCCCCAGGCCAACCCTACTCATGGATGTGGTAAGTTTGTCACATCTCTATTTAAAATTTCAATGACAATCAATCCTTCATCTGGAATAAATTCAAAATATTTTATCCTTTATTTCCCTTATTGAACACGGCCCTTTTCTATTTGAACAATATAGTCTAATATAACATTTATTATTAACAATTTTTTTAAAAAAAATATAATAATGATTTTAAGTAAGTTTATTTTGAAATAAACATCTTGAACTCATTTTCATTCTGATACCGTACTGTAAACCAAATTCCACTTCTATAGACAGAGTAATAACCTGAGGCTGTAACACAATCTCTCAAAATGAATAAATAATTATTTATTTATAGTCATTATATGTCCTTTATTAAATATGCACCCTTTTTCTATTACCTTATATACATTTTAGTTATTAAAAATTAAATATTTTCTCAAAAAAAAAAAAAAAGAGTTTTAATGAATTGCAGGCAATTTGTTTTGGAATAAATATATTGAACTCATTTTGACACTGCCAATATATTTTATTAGTAGTGTACAGCTGTAACTTCTATTCTACATCTGCAGCTTAATTTCCTTCAGAAGTTCAATGACAATCATTCAGCTGGAATGAATACAATATACATTACCTTTATTTATCATTATGCCCTTTATTGAATATAACTTTTTTTCCAGTTTACATCGGCTGTGATTGCATTTATCAATTACTATCAATTTTCCATTATTTTAGTCAGCTTTTCTGACTTAAGCTAATATTTTTAAATGAACACATTAAACTCGTCTTTATTTAAAATCTCCGTAAGAACAAATAGAGGATTAGTTTATATTTTAATATCCTTTACGATAATATATCCTTTTTTCGATTTAATTATTATAAATTCATTTCATGTTATCATTATAATTATTATTTTCAGAGGAATCAAAATATTAGTTTTCAGAAAAATGACTTTTGCTACAATTTTCTTGCTAGATTTGTAAGATAGTTGATCATTTTAATAAAATTTGCATAAAGTCTCATCCGTCAAATTAATTTAATATATTTCAATTAAAGTATTATATTAATTTTCAATTGTTTATTTTTTGAAAGAAATTTTAATTACTAGTGGAATTATTTATTAAATTAAAAAAACAATAATAATTAGTTTTTATCAAATAAATATAAGTTCTCTAAGTTTTCTTATAGTAAGTTTATTGAGAAGTAAACATTGCACACATTTTCATCCAAAATTTCAATAATCTTCCTATTGCCAGAATAAGTATAGCATTTTTTTAGTTTATTTAAATAATTTATACTTATATTTATTTTTAAAACTTAAAAGTATAACTGTTTTACAGTTATTTCCAGTTTTATTTGCGATAAAATCAAGGATTATATTAAAACTCTGTAAAACTATTATCGATCTAATTTAACATATTCCAATTAAATTATTTTAACATTCTAATTATTTTCAATCATTCATTTCCATAAAAAAAAATTAGTCTGCCAATGTGAAATCTCTTAAGCATATAATCTATCCTCATTTTTCTTTCCTAAAAATTTTCAATATTTATTTTTATGGTAAATTTATTAAAAGAAATCAACATATATTGAAACGCCTGTAGAATTTATAATTAAATCATTGAACATGGGTAATTTAGAGACCTTTCAATTTTAAATTGAAACATTCAATTATTCATGTTCAATGAAAATTTAAGAAAAGGTTAAGAGAAAATACACACACAATACATATGTATTTTTTTAAATATACTTATATCGTCGAATTTATCATCAATAATAATCCTATGAGAATCCAAATTACCCATAATTTCCAACAGAATGCTGGATAATTTTCTGTATTCGAATAGTTAAAAATTCAGATAATTCAATGTCATTAATTCAAATAAGAACGTCAAAATTCTGGATGATTGCATTTCATTCATCTTCAATTAATATCTTCAGTTGAAAAACCTTACATTAGTTGCTTATGACTAGTTTTTAAAAATATTGATCCTAAATAGTAATTAAGGAAAAAATTCCATCAGTTATTCCACATTATGTTATTAACCCTACGCCAGTTCATTTATGCCTCTAAAACTTGTTAAGCTTTAATATGATTAAAACACAAAGCCTAGTAAATATCTATAATAAAGGGATAAATATTTATGCTAATATATTATTAAATCAACTTTAAAATTTCAATTTAATTATTCTCAATATTTTTTTTTCTTAAGCAAAATATCTAGCGCTTGTATTTTTTTAAGTACTGTAATATCGTAGTTCAGATGCCTTGATTTTAATAAAAATGTTTCTCTACAATATAAAATATTTTCTGTAAAGCTCCTATACAAGAAGTGACTGTAATATTACAAACATTCAATAGAAAATGTTATTCTAATACCGCAGTACTTAAAAGATTCCTTTAGAAAAATGAGAAGTCTTATTAAAACATTTGTTTTCATTATTTAAAACGTTTAATTACACTTTTATTCAACCCTAATTTAATATTATTTATCTTTGGAACAAAATGTTTTGTTCACTTACAAAAATTGTTTAAAAAAAATATTTTTTTTTTGTTACAGTCTAAAATTAATTTAAACTTTTCTAAACATAAAAAATATAAACTAATAACAATGAAATCATTATGTCATTAACTGATTATTGTTTAGTCTTTAAAGGTATATATATTGATTAAGTTATTATTTATCAATAAAATTTTCTTTTGTTAATAGAAACAATGCAATTTGATTTTATATAGATTTAATGCAGAGATTAAAAGGAAAGGTTTCTTTTCTATTTAAAAAAAATTATGTCCAGAATCAAAAATCTCATTAAAATACTTCTTTTTTTTTATACAAAAACCCAGTCTTCATTCAATTACTTTAATAAGAAAAGCTTTCTATGCGGATGTTAAAATCTCGTTCATTTGAAAACAGTTTTAATAGTGCTTAAAATTAAAAAACAATGTTAATGATTGTTGACAATGAGCATAACATTTAACTAAATATAAAATAAAGTCATTTTGATTTAGAATTAATCTTTCACTCGATCTATGGTAAAAAGATATTTTATTCTGAATATATAAATGGAAAAGATTTATTTCAGAAATTTTCATTAATCTATTTAAACTGTTAAATCATATCAGAATAAAAAGTAAAAAAGAAAAAAAACACTCTCAATACTTAACTTGTGTTTTAATGTTTTGTGTTTAAAACATGATAATTTTATTAATTATAAGTTTTTACCGTGTGAAAATAATATTAATAAAGATTTATCGAGATGTTATCAAAATGTTTATTTTCTTTTTGCTTTTTTAAAAAGTAGGAATTAAATTGAGTAAATAAAAATGGCTGAAGAAAAGAAAAATTAAGAAATTTCCTATTAAACAAATCACATAAAAAATGCAAGATTTTGTTTAAAATCATTGACTCAGGAAATTTATAGTAAATATAAAAAATATATTCTGTAAAGCTATTGAGGTTCTCATATTCATTAAAAGAAAAAGAGAATTATCACTGCAAAAATAATAATCACTATATCGCAATCATTGCTCAAGTGTTATCGATTTTGTGCTTGAACTTTGCATCAAGAGAAATTTTACAAACTCAAGATTAAATATTCCTAAGTTGAAAATGCTCAAGCAATATTTAGTGTATAACATTCAAATTCTTATTAAACAAAATGAATTCTTATGAATATCTTATTCTGAAGTTAAGATTCGATAACGTTTTAAATCTTATATTTTCATCTCTCATTTCACGTGACTTATCTTCCATGGAGCGAATGATGTTGAATTAGTTTCTCGATTGCTTAAAATACTTTGCAGTTAAAATTTACGTCAACCCTCATTATTTTTAAACAATTTTCGGTATATTATTAACATCTCTTAACAATTTATCTGATTCAAATTCACAGTGTGTCACAGCTGTAAAGGCATTGATGAAAGTTCACATTAAAACAAGTTTTCCCGGAATTTCTATTCGTATTTCTCACTTTAGAAATTGATAAAGATACTCAAAAGGAAATAAAGAAAGTAAAAAAAAAAAAAAAAAGGTTTTCTTTTTTCAAATTTACTTTTATTTTAATTTTCAAGAAATTCTTTGCGTTTTATTTTTTCATGTAAAAAAAAAAAAAAAAAATTACTGCTCATAAATAATGTATGAAACTGGAAAAGAGAAAAATGTTTCTTTCGTTTCACTCGAATTCGAATTATTCTCGTATTGTAAACATGTTTTGAAAAAGTGGATATTTTGTTTACCTTCAGTAATTTATAAGAAGTAAGATCCCTCGTTTTTAAAACATTAAGAAGTTTGCTCCCAACTTAGTGTAAATTGAATGTTTAAGAGTGCTTTTATTCAAGAGAAGTTATTGCTTTTAGCATTTTGAGGAATCCTTGAAAATTAATGACTCTCTCTCTCTCTTATATATATATATTGTATTTGCATTAAAAATATGTATTCTGAAATAATATTAAAACTGTAAGATATAATTATTAATAGTTATTTAAAATTAGTTATAATAATTAAAAATGCTCATTACTTTCCTTACATCAGATGAAAAAAAATAAAAAGTAACAAGAATTTTTGAAATTCTATCCCAGATTATATTACTTAGAAAACAATCTATTTGCGAGACAATTTTTCCAATATAAAAATAATTGACTGCTTGTGAAGAATTTGTGAGTATATATATATATATATATATATATCTATATTTATAAATTTCAAGTGTTTTAAAATAAAAATTAGCTAGGTTTTTTTTAATTCTAATTTCCGTCTCAAAATTTTTCAATAAAATTCAAACATTCGGCAATGTATTTCAAAATTTGAAAAAGTTATTAAATCAGATATAATTACTATTTAACATCCTTGATATTTTTTACTTTTACAGTTATTACCAATTTACACTATACTTTGAATACACACTTGAGCAAAATAACTGCAAAATATTAATTATTGAATTTGATTTTTACTATTTCTTAATAATAAATTTAATATTTTTATTATTCAGTTGTAAATTTCTGAGTTTGGGATAAATAACACAGTCAATAATTCTTCAGGAAAATAATTTAGGATAATTATAATAATGAACCAATCATTTTAGTATTTTGATGCAATTATTATTTAATGTATACTCGTTTTTAATTTTATATTCAAAAATTGGTTTATATTTTTATCCGATAAATTGTAATATTATTATTATTATTAGACAAGTTTAATTGAACTTATTTATACTTCATTTCTTATTAACATTAAAAACTTAAGCAATGTGAAACTAAGTTATTTAAAATATGAAATTCTGCGTTGAGAGGGTTTACAAACTATGATATAAAAAATAATCTATCGACAATAATATAAGTGTAATCTATTGAAAATATACCACCATGTGCATAGGTTGAATATTAATACTTCCCTGAATACAAATTTAAAATATAATAATAAAATATTCTATTATAGTTAATAAATAGTCGATAAATAGTCAATAAAATTTCATTATAAATATAATAAAATTATTGTTTTACAAAAACAATAAAATGTTGGTTTTATTACAAAAAATAAAATAAATTCAAAATATCATTGTGAGAAAAAAAAGGGAATTTTTATTTTGACTAGTTATTTTTAGTGAAAGATCACATATAAACTTTAAATTATATACATCAAAATATATTTAATTATTCTGCAAAAATACATACTCTAATGCAGAGACTTTAAGTCATTTTTGTAAAAATAAAGATACCTTTCAATTTTGGATCTTCGTTAAGGAATAAAGAAAAGAATTACACTTTTTCTTTATTCCTTAACGAAGATTTTAAATAATCATGTATCCGTAGCAGCATACGGGATAAATATTTTTTTCTGAATTTGATAATGCGATGTAAAATTTTCTGATCAAATATTCAGGCAAAATATAGGCAAAATTATTAAAAAGAATGATCAGGAAGATAATGTTAAAGATATACCAGCATATTTATTCAATATTAATGAATAAGTGTGGCATTAATTCATTATGTTTATCAAACTTAAATAAATGTGTAAATAATCAGAAACACAATTTTTATCCTTCAAATATATATATAATATAACTAACAAATTATTTCAAATATAATTTATTATTAAGGAGTAAAACTGGGAAATAGCGGAAAAACTTATGCGGTGGTAAACTGGGTGACGTAACAGAAGTAATGTATCTCAATTTTAAAATAAATGCTGAAGGGTTTTATGT
Source organism: Latrodectus geometricus (assembly GCA_026290005.1). Classification (NCBI taxonomy): domain Eukaryota; kingdom Metazoa; phylum Arthropoda; class Arachnida; order Araneae; family Theridiidae; genus Latrodectus; species Latrodectus geometricus. The sequence goes on from JAPDSC010152833.1 coordinate 80,513, forward strand.
TGGACGGTTTAAATGTTTATTATTACAACTATTGTAATCAAATAACATTTATAAAAAAAATTGTTGCACTTGAATTTAAGATGACGAAATGAAAAAATTCACTTGTAGAGAAATTAAAATAAAAATTAATTTTTCTAAAATGGTCCTAATATTTTATACACTCCATAATTCAGCATTATTTTTGTAATTCAATGTTTTTAAATTTCAAATAATCAGATTAAAATATATATGAATGTAATACTACAAAATAAAAAAAATAGTTACTGATAAGTTCACTGAAAATTTATTCCTAAGATAAGCAGTTTTGTATGATCTTATCTTTAAATTTTACTAAATATAGTAAAGTTTCAGAACAGCTTTGATTTTCCATTTATAGATATTTTAATTTGCTTCATCGTTATTTTGACTTATATAATCAGATTTGTTAAATATTACTTAAAATTTATCTTATCTAATAATGTAACAATTGTTATCTATAAATTAAATACTGAATAAATTGACGCAGAAGAATATTTAAATTTACAATGCAATTTACAATAACAGATTGATTTACTTAATTCTTTTGTTTACTCATAAAATTTCTATCGTCTATGTGAAATTTGGTTTTGAATGTAATGTGCATGATAAGGAATTGAGTTTAAAATTTTTCATTAAAACGTTATCTCGTTATTATCATGAGTTAGAAAAAATCATTAAAAAACTATCTTTATATTCATTATGTTTGTCAAACTTGGCTAAAAGTGTGAATAATCAAAAATATTTTTATGTTTGAAATTTTTTCCACTACTGTGATATACATAGCAAATTGTTTTACATATAATTTATTAATTTTTTGCAAAATTGGGAAATATCTTATGCTATTGCAAACTGGGTAAAAGTGTTCTACGTAATGCAAGAAATGTTTCTCAGTTCTAGAAAAAGTAGTTATCTTAATTTCAAAATAAATGAAGTGTGTTTTATATTCATTATACAATAACTTAACTATAATCTTTGAATTTATCACCGTTAACTTTCAATTATTTAAAAATTCAAGGCTTCTCCTTGACAGAAAACGAGCTTTAATTTTTTCGATTTTAATCTTTTGAATATTTAAGTGTTAAACAAATGGTTAAATTTGGCTGTCAAATGCAAGATCATAAATTTAATTCATAAAAAGAAAGAGATATATATCGCACAAAGGTATAAAACTGCAATTTTTTTTTTTTTCAAAATCTTGCTGTGTGCGTCAGTATGAATAAACACGAATGTAAATATTTGGTAATCATTGAAAGAATAAATAATTATTATAAACAAATACTCATGAGAGATTTGTAAAATACTAAGAAGAATATTTCTTAACTATATTTAAATAAATCAATAATTTGTGATTAATTAATGATCAATACTGCGCTTGAATGCTAAAAAAAATTAAATAAAATTCTTCGGTATAATTAACAAGATACGAATCTGGGGAATATAGATTTCCATCTTCTTAAAAATATAACTTTTGTTTTATAGATAATCAAGAAAAATCAACAGAAATAGTAAAAATAATATTTTCTGCTAATTTCAACTAAAATTTTTTTTTAAATTGGTTAATTGTTTACAATCAATATTAACTAGAAAAAGTAACAGGTAAATTTATGTAAATTTTTTTTCCATTTTTGTTTTGTGTGTTAAAAGATTACGAAATATTTCAAACTATGGTATTATATTGAGTTTGTCAAGTTTCTAAAAATACGAATATTTTTAAGATGAGATAAATGATTAGAGTAATTATTATTCAAAATATATTTTAATGTGATTAGATTTATTTATTTTATAGATGAAAACAATCATTGAAATTGTTTCACAAATTAGCTTTAAAATTAAATCTTTGATAGAAGTATATTAATCATTTCGATAATTTGTATAATATTATCAAAATAATTTTGTTCTTACAAAATGTCATGTGTTTTAAAATAAACAGAATCTTCTTCTAACTTTTTATTTTTTCCATTCATTATTTACTGATTAACTTTTACATCTTATCTATTTCGTTTGCATAAAAAATATTTAAATTAAGATAAAAAGGAAGAATATTCCTGCAAAATCTCCATTCCTCATTAAAAGTGTCCTATTTCTCACAAGCAAATTACGTCAGAGAATAGTTAAAAAAAGAGATGAACAAAGAGAACGACTAGATCCGACACCACTTCGCCTTGATCTCAAACGAACTCCGACGATTGTTCTGACCTATAAATATCGAATCCTTCCCTATGATTCCCTGTAACTAAATAACAAATCACCGGATGAAAAGTCGGGTGCTTTTTAAAAGGGCCCAACACCGGCCCTAGGGTCGGCATCGACTTTGAGAGGCGATCCACAATTAAACGCCATGAATTAGGACCTTTCGGCAATTAGATCAGATCCCAAAGAGTTGGAAATGATTGTTTATTGTGGTCCGTGCGGCATTTGTCGTGTCTCGATTGCTTTATTTATCGGCTGCTGAGGATGACGCAGTAGGTTGGCGGCGTCGGCCCACATGAAAGGAGATGTCTCATTAAGGAATGACAACGGAAGACCCATTAATTTCTGGAACGCTTGATTATTTCCTCCGTGTGTCCTCTAGAGTCTTCTTCAGCGATTCGGTGACAGCCAAGGTCTCCGCCAAGAAATTATGCAAAAATTTTTCTTTCTCCCTTCACTTAAAAAATGTCACATTGTGAAGGGGATGTCTTCAACTCTTCACTTTCTACAAAGCTAAGCCGATGATGTGTTTGGGTTTGGAAACCGGAAGTAATTAAGGATACCGCTTCCTTGAATTCGTCCGAATCGGATTTATTACCGTAAATCATTTGAAGGAACTAAGTTATGTAGTCGCTTTTTTAAACTATTTCTTTATATGACCTGGAACTCTTTTATACTATACTTTTTTTATTTAATTTTATATCTGCAACATTTTTACTTTAAATAAAAATAAAATTTTTTACTGTGAAACCATAGCGTTTTATTTTTTTATCGTGGCATCAACATTTATATATGTATAAAAATATCTAAAAAATTCTCCACAATGGTAAAATTTTTATGAAATTAACTGTTTTTAAAATTTTGATTTGTTAATATCATTAAAATTTAGAGTTGTTAATTCAAATTGGAGGTTAAGACCCATTATTTCTTGCATCTCAAAATTAAAGAAAAGCTTAGATTCGAATGTTCGAATATTAGAATTTTGTTCTCTTATTTAAAATCATGACATGAATATTAGAATTCTTGACATGGACGTCTTAATCTTTTCAGTTGAAAAAATATTAAGGTTTCAATGTTTAAAAGAAGCGCACCTCAGTAGCATTTGAAAATGCCATCCCTGATTAGTATAGCTTAATGTGCATAAAATAACTTTAAATTAAGGAAATGCGTTTGATATATAAATTGTTTCTTGTATGTTAAATTGTTAAATTAAAAATTTATTCTTGTATCATTGAAATGTAAATCCCTATTATGTTTCAACATATAATTAAACGCAGCGTTAAAGTCAATTTTTAAATAAATCTATTCTTTATTTCATTGTTTTTTTTTTTTTTTTTTTTTTCAAAATGCTTTTTACTTTCATTATTTAAAAAAAATCAGTGAATGAATTGAGATATCAAGTAAAAATTTTAAAAAATATCAAAAGATCCACGCACCAAATATTATTACTATTTGACTTTTTGTTGGGGGTAAAAAAAATTTTTTTAATGTTATTTTTCAGAAAAAAGAATGTACACAAACTAATGCATTTTGTACACAGCAAAAAGTATAATACTATCATAAGTAACTTCAAGAATAATTTGGTTAATACAAGTTATTTATGTGTAATTGAAAGAGTTTTCTACAAATTTACTATAAGGCTTTAGTTTTGTTTACCAATAATATTTTTTTAATTTTTTCCATCTGTATTCTTGACTGCTCATATTTCATATACAATGTAACTTGGATAAATCTACACTTCCATTTTGGAAATTGAATTCCTTTCAGAATAAAAAACTAAAGGATATCAACCTATTAACTTTTCCTCTCGAAAGAATAAAGTCTTCTTAATTTTACTCGATCGAATTAAAGTACAATTTATCGTACAGTAATTAAATTCGTACAAGCATACGCTTATATATCTATATTTAAAAATGAAATTCAAACTAATACAAATCACTACTGAGATGAGAATCCTTAATGATCTATATTGTGCACAAAGAAATTTGCTGAAAATTGTACGATTTATAAAACTGCTACAAATGATTTTCAGTAAACATAAGAAAATTTAATTAAATGAGCTGAGTTAGAAAATCTTCCTTTGCTGTACTTAAATTTCACAAAATTATATTTTTCCAGATTTTATAAAGTTATACTTAATCACAATAAAAGTATTAAAAAAAATTGAAAGCTCTTATATCTAGCTTTCAAAATGTTTTGCATATAACCAAACCAAAAGATCACAGATTTAATATTCTGAGTCAGAAGTCACCCCCTTATAAATTGGGTAAGCATCTCCGCTTTAATAAATGGAAACTGTCCGACTTGCATAATTACTTGATGACGAAACAACCACTGATTATAGAGGACACTTTTTTTTCTTACTTAACCTTAACGTCGTCTGGAGATTATATCAATCATTTTATCCTATAATGAATCCTCGATGGTGATATTTCTTACTCTCTTGCGCGCGTAAGAAGGAGGCACTTAAAAGATTCTCGGCCACCCCAGGCAATTGCCTAATTTTTTTTTTATACACAAGCCCGGACTTTGGATGCTGACATCTGATACATATATCGCTATGTTTCCATCGAAACTGTCAGTTTAGGTATGTTTATGTGATAGTCATTGATAAAGTCATCTCGTTGTAGCCTAGTTTGTCGGCTCTTCGAGTATCGCTTGTGTGGATTTTTTCACAGGCTCATCGTGGGGACTTGCGCCACTTTTCTTTAGGTCTTTGAGTTTCTGTAAACAATGAATATACTTTTTTTCCAACTATATATTTTGTAGATTTTTAGCGAATGAAATTTAGATAGTGCAATGTAAACTGAAAGTCGTTTTAGCTTAACTTTATCGTTTTCTTTTGCTTTTTCATTTCGCGTTAAGTGACTATTTGTTTTTCAAAATTTTTCTTAAAAAAAATTTACTTATTGAACAATAGCCCAATTTATAACCAAAATATATCATAGAATCAAGCTTAATGATATAAATATATTTTAAATAGAATAGTAATTGTTAAGAAATACAACTTTTAATTCAGCCGCCCAACCTATCTAATGGTTAGCGTAACTGATTACGGATGCAGTGGACCTGGGTTCGAATCCCGGCTCGGTCATGGATGTACTTTCTCTCTCTGTGTTTCTTGTCCTTTCCTCAGATGATGGATGAATGTGGCTCGCCCAATAAATGGGTTTGTGGTGGTGTGGCGTGGGTGATGCTACTCGTATCTCCGTGACTTGGTTCACAGGTGCCCACCTGGTAACGATAAAATGAGTTGCAGTTTCTGGCCTTGTCGCGGCTAATGGGCTAATGTACTATATTTGTTCAAGGGTGCCCATCATTAGAAACAAAAAGAACTTTTAATTCATATTTAAAACAGTTACAGAATATTTTTTGTTTCAAAATTGGTAATATTATTCCACAATGATAAATACTTCATTTTATAATAATTTCTGTTTGCAAAGTTTAAAATATAATTGATTTGTGTAAATCAGATATTGAATTCGAAATCGGTGAAATCATTTGTAAGAGGAAATGTTAAGGAAAACAGGATGATATATTTGAAGGTTTTGATTATAGATATTTTAGAATTCACATTTACATTAACTTTGTTTTTAACACTTATAACGATGCAAACTTGAAGGACTTAAACATGGCCACAGATTTTACCGAATAATACAATTATAAAAAATTTAATAAAAGGAGAACAAAATCTAATTGTGTAAAAAGTATAAAACGTTTTAAAAAAGTAACGAAAATAGGAAGTAAATTCTAAAAATCGACTAAATATAAAATTTAGTTGATTTAGAATTTATTCTTTAAAATTATTAAATTTGTATTTACTTGATCTATTTATATTTAGAATCATCCGAATGCTTTTTATTATCTTTTTATGAATGCTTGAAGAACTTTGGTACGAATTATTCAAAATATATTTTGAGTTATTTCAGTTTTTATTTTGCTACTTTCAAGAACATAATTTATTTCAAAATAGTAAATAATATAATCATAATCACAAAACTTTAAAATAAATTTCAAAACATCATTTATTGATTTTATATCATGAGAGAAGTTACATTTTTTAAACTGTTTATTTATACGTATCTTTGACACTTATTTTTAATAACATATAATATTTAATAACATATTTTTACGATATAAGACATATTTTTATATTGATAATTTAAAAAGGGATGGCATTTTTAGAAATTCCTACAAAAATAATTCTGTGTATCTTAGGAAAACTTAGTTTGAAGTAAATATTTTTTCATAGGAAGATTTCTCCAACTTTGCAGTTAGTTTTGCTTATCAAAAGTATTGATACTTTCTTTTTATGTCTTACAACTTCTCTTTTTGTATAAAATTCTTTTTCCACTTCACCTGGCTTAAAATCAAAATAAGTTACAAATTGAAACTTAAATAAGTTAGACAAATCAATTAAAATTATCTATGTGTAACTTTTGGTGGTTTAAAATTTGTTACAGATCATCTCTTTCACTGTCAGCAAAAAATAAGTGAGTATTACCTATAACTTGGCGTAAAATGCAAATCATAATAATATAAAATTTTGGAAAAAATACTAGAAACATTTCGAGTTGCTATTTGGTCTAAATTTACAGGGAAACCAAGACATGATACATTTTAGGTTCCTCGATTTAGATTTTCTTCTTTAAAAAATATTTATTTTTATTAAAAATTATTCATTTCTCCAAAAAATATTAGGAAAAATTTCGAATTTAGGTTCACTTTATTTTAGTGGCCAAAGACTTCTGCTTAGTTGCTGAAAATAAAAATCAACTCCCAATATAGATTCCAAATTTTGACTAATAGTATTATTTTTATGTTCATAATTTCCATTTGAGATTTGTTTCTAAGATTAATCTGTGTATTTGTAAGATTAATCTTTGTTTATAAGAAATAATCATGGCTGTTTTAATACCAAAATGTTAAGAAAGAGTTTAGTGACCATCTTTTCGGGTAACCAAAGTCTACTGTCTCTTTCTCACCTGAGTTGCTGGAGTAAAAATCAACTCCCAATATAGATTCCTAGTTTTGACGATGATTGATAGAATTATTTTCGTGTGTTCCTAATTTCCATTTGAGCTTTGTTTCTTAAGATTGGTTGGTGTTCATAAAATTAATCTAATCAAAACTTAATCCCTGTTTATAAGAAATAATCATGGATGTTTTAATACCAAAATGTTAAGAAAGAATTTAGTCCATCTTCCAGAGTAACTGAATTCCATTTTTTCGTGTGCTGGTGAAAAGAGTCTACTGTCTATACCCACCAGTACAAGCCACTTATATTGGTCTACAGGGTAGTGGTGAATAGTATTTTTCTCACATACTCATAATCTCCATATGAACACACTTTCTAAGAAATAATCTCTATTCATTGTAATGATGGTTGCTTTTAAAATTCCAAAACGTGATTTTTGAAATTTTTATTCCTCTCTATTTGCATAATCAAAGATTATTTAATTAGTATTCTTGCATAATTCTCCTTACTAGCTGCTTTTGTTTCTTAAAGTTCATATTTTTTCATCGATCGGTCCTTGCTATCCAAGTGAATCATTTTGGGGAGTCTGACAATAGTACAATGAGAATGTGCGGCATAATTAATGATGCAGTCGCTCGAGTGTACTACGAAGGTGGTGGTCTCGCAAACGTGACTCTTCTCATCATTAACTTGATCGGCTGGATTCAATTTAATCGTTACTAGAAAAAAAAAATTAGACGAGAAGGCGATGGGTTATTATTCAAGGTCCCAGCATTATTTCTCTCTGCACTAAATAAAATCAAAATATTACATTGTTGTATTGTTTCGGAGACCCGGGCGAAGTTCCAGAAGTTACAAAGTAGCTCCTTCGAAGAAAATGATCTGATGTCGCTAAATTGGTGAGAAAATAGTGA
>JAPDSC010152833.1:88622-108788 GCA_026290005.1 Latrodectus geometricus
TTTTCAAACTATATATTATAATAATTAAAAGATACTAAATTATTTTTCTGTATTTTGATATAGAAAAATTATTTTCATAAAAATAATTTTGAAATAATAAAATAATTCAGAATAAAATGATCTGACGTTCTCAAACTGCTTGCAAAATAAGACTTACATAACGTTCTTGTACAATAAATACATTGTATGCATATTAAAAATTGAAGAATATTGAGGAATATGCTTGAGAATTCAGGTATTTTTAAAATACCTTTTTTGCTTGATTTTGTTTTAAACTCATAATGTATCAGTAAGAAATTAAACTATTAATTGTATGAAAATTTAGTATTAAAAAAATTACTTATATAAAAAGGGGGAAACAAACGCCCGTTTTTTCCTCGAAATATATTAAGTAACTCTTCTAAAAGAATTAATTTAATGATGTAAGATTTCTGAGAAAATAGAGACTTACATTAATTCACAATTGTTTATAATGATGCAATAATTGTAAATACAATTGATAAAAAATTAAATATTAATTGAAAAATATTAATGAAACATATTAAATATAATTAAAAAAAATTGAAAATTCCCACATGGTAAAATACATTCTGCTTTGAAATTTGTTCCAAATTTATAATACAATATTACAATTAAAAATTAGTAAATTATTGACGTATTTTATGAATGAAATTTAAAAAAGAAATAACAACTAAATATTAAAAATTGCTAAAAATAATCAAATTAAAAATTTCTTGAATACAAAATTATTTAATTCCCACTGAACTTTCAAAACTTTCCAAAGAAAATCCTTTAAGAAACTTATATACAAAGTTACTTTTTTTTTTAATTAAATCTAAAAATAGAAATTCAAGTGGAATATTTTTATTTTCAAAGTCAAAAGTTGCGTTACATGTTTTTTACTCTCTGAATAAATCGACAATGGAGTCAAATAAATGAAAAACATTTAAATAATTTATTGAACAAAAAATGCAACTCCAAAATAATTTCCTGCAGGAAAAAATCTTTAAATTGCAATAGAAATGTAAATCATGAAAATTAGTGTTTGTATCAATTGTAAATGAAAAACTTGTATATAAATTTAAATAATATAAAAAAAGCTATTTATTTAAAATCGTACTTCTATTTGAAACCTAAAAAAAATAAGTTTGAAAAGTATCAAATTCAAATACAAAAAGGAATTTATATTCTTTATAATTATTTTGATTAATTTGAATTTTATCTATTGTTTATTAGTTTTATCAAGATCCCAAATAGTAAACAATTCATAGATTGCTTTTAAATGTAACTATTTGTTATCAATTTATTGTTTTCATTTCAGTTTATTTTTCTATATACTTAAAATCAAAGTTAAATGTATAAGCGATTGCTGATAAGTTTTATTTTTGTTTATTGTATTAAATATCCATTGACTTTTCGAAAAGTTTTTAAAAATACTTTTTAAAGCGAAAATTTTCTCATGTTTGTAACTTTTTTTTTATTTCATAGTTAACCAATTCCTTGCGGATTTACTTACATCTTATCTTAACATCTACGTAATTTAATATACCATGATTCAATAGTTAATATACCATTTATTTTAGCTGGTATTCATAAAAAAATGCTGTTTCGAATCAAATTATGATATGAGATTGAATATTCTAAATAACAACTGTACATTTTTCGTAAAATTTATTTATTTATTTATTTTTATGAAATAGTGTCATTTTATGCTTTGAAATGTTTTTGTTTAGAAGTATTCGTTATCTTAATATTTTGAAGTTTGTAGTTTTCTTACTTATATCATTCACAGTTTCTTGCAATGGGTTGAAATAGAAATAATTTGAGTCTTAATTTTAATGTAATTCTTCTAAGTTTTCTTAGGAATGTTTTTTTTTATTTATGGTTTAGGAAAATACCGGATTCAAAATCTTAAAAGAATTTGCATTTTTAAGGGTACGACATGATCATAACTTGTTATATTGTTGTGTAGCAGAATGCATACTATTTATCTGCATTATTATTATATTATAATTATAGATTCAAAATATTAGCATAATTAATTTATAATTTTAAATAATATTTGGCCATAATTCATATTTGTTATGTCCAATAAAAATAAAATAGTCCTTTAGAATGTGTAAAAAGCAAATTTCGAAGTTTTATCATACAAATTAAATATTTTAATTAGTACATAAAAGCTGAGACAAAACAAAAATTACCTTTAAAAACTTTAGAATGATAGGACTCAAGCTTCAACGCTTTACGTTCTATGTTTACTCAGGAAATCTTGTCTAGGACCGATAATTAAAAACGGCATAAATGCGCTTTTTAACTCTTTTATGCTCTAGTTAGTAATTTCTCTCATCTTTAATATTTTATTTTTCTAGTTTTATTTTCAATGTTAAATAAAATAGTGGAATTTGTAGGAAATAAATTTGATTTTTCAGCTTTATATCTGTTGAATACACTTGGAAAAGGTCTCAAGTCTAAAGGGAGAAAAAAAGAAAAGCAAAGATAAAATAAAAAATGTTTTTAAAAATGCGTGTTATTTTTTTTCTGTTTTTTTGGAAAGAGAAGGAGGCCTAGTTATTAGTTTATTGGTCGCCCACCCTAAAGAGAAAGTGCGCGGAACAAAAAAACCCAGTATTAGCCAGCAAACAGACAGTGCAGACACCCGGATGTGTAAACTATGGGGACAAAAATAGTACCTCGCATCCGGTATTTTGTCTCTATTCCTATCGACAGCGTCTCTTTCTCAAGCCACCTTCCAAGCAGAAGCAATCACGCGCTAAATCCAATTGTCATCATTTGAATCTTTCGCTTCTCTTGACTTGCTTGCCTTTGGCAGCCAAAAGCTTTTTCTAGCTGCTGAATTCATTTTACCACTACAGGAATCCATTGAGCGTTGGCATGAAAGGGGAGAGGAAAAATATTTCGCCAATCTTTTATTCTTCGGAGTCAATAAAAAAACAAGTTTTTTTTTATCGCCAAAAGTTTTCATGTAAGAAGAAAAAGAGCGTGCAATTGGCAAACTTTTTTTTTTTTTTTTTTGATATTAATGAAACATGGAAACATTTTGCCTGCGAGATCTTGACCTGATCTGTGAATGAATGAAGGTAAACATTTGACGTTAATTCGAAAAGGAGACATTTTACTTTTATAATTTCATGTCTTTTGAAAACATGGCTTTGTTTCCAACAAGACAGACCTTTTTTCTCCAAAAAAGATAACCTTACACCTTTTAATTTAGAACTTATTTTTCAAGTTTAAATAATTCTTTTTACATTGTAGTTTTCTTAGATGCTTTTCATCTTAAGTAACAAGCGAAATACAAAGCTGGGCATTTCGAGTATTCTTTAATTATTTTTCATAATTTTTCACTTGAAAACAACTTACCCCAGACACACTCTATAATGAAATTCATCGAAAAACATTTAACTGAGCAAAAATTTTCCTGAGTTGGTTAAATTTCGCAATAATTTGACATTTATAAATCCAAATTTTATTGTTCATATGCAATGATTAAAATTAGATGGCTTTCAGGTATTGATTCTAATGACATTTAAACGAATTAAATTAAAGTTGCATTTGCATTTATTAAGTCAATTAATTATGTTTTTTTTCCATTTGTTTTAAAATTGTTCCTTCCAATTTAAAAAGTTTACTTTTATCAATAATCAGTTTAAAATTATAAGTACTTTTTCTACAAAAATTTTTTATTTGCAAAAAAAAAGATGTTATCTCAACGTATTGAAACGAAGTAAAAAATTGCCAGGAAAGTTTTCAAGCAAACTGTTGATGCTACCAACTCTTTTGAAATAAAATGATTGTAGTACATTAGAGGGACTTTTTTTGGAACATGTAGAATAATTTACTTTAGGAATTAATTATTGGATTAATATATTATGTTTATATTAATAAAATGTATTTGGTTTTAAGGGAATTTGTTAAATGAAGTAGATTTTTTAATTGAAACATTTTGAAAATTTGTATAAAAGATGTAATTTTTTCATTGTGTATAAAATATAATAGAATCATAATTAGTGTGATCAACATATTGCAGCAACTCTTAGAGGATATTTATATAAAAGCTTAATGATATTTGTAAATATCTAAAAAAAGAATCCTATTCATAAAACATTTTTAACTGTATGGGAATTGAAGTTTTTCATTTAAAAGCTTCAATTATTTAAGTTTCTTTACACAACTGAACAATAAATACAAAATGTGACAGAGTTTTAGTCATAAAATCTAATTTATAACTTGAAGTGAGAAGGATTTACTTTTTACATAAAAACAAAATATATATGTTAATTTAAAAATTGTAATCAATAATCAAATTATTCGAAATATATTAGGTGGTTTAGAAAACTAAATGATACATAATCCCTCTGCAATTTCAACGTTATTATTAAAGACTTTTCAATTGCATAAAAGATTAAATTTTTCTGAAAGCTTCAATTGATTCATTTTCTTTCCACTTCAGAAGGATATTTTTAAAAAGTGGAAAAAAAAAGAGTCACAAAGTCATAAAATATAATATTAGGTTGAGTAAAAAGAAATCCATTATTTTTACGTGAACTTTTTGTAACTTCTTTCAGATTCGCTTTGTAAAAAGGTTTAAAACAGTTTTCATGTAGGTTTTTAGGTCTTGAGCGAAGCTACGACTGATGACATGCTGCCAAGTTTGATCATTTTTGATATTTTATAGACATTCTCGACGATGTTGTGTCCATGCGAGGTTCATCTTTAGCATCCAAATACCCAAACGGAATCGACGAAACCAAAATTGTGCGTAACTGGTTGTTACAGTCTATATAGGACGATATACAACTTTCACAATTTTAGCCACCCGGCTATATTTTTCTCCGTTACAAGAGAAAAACGAAAATGTATTGAATTTTCTGTTTGTTGTCTTCTATTTTTAAAACCTTGTACTCATAGCTGAATGAATCAAACAAAAAACCGCAAGAGAATATTTTAGTGTCAAATATCACCTTTCCAATGAGCATAAATTTGAAATTGTTTGATAGATACCTCACGAGATAGCGATCACTACAGACGTCTACCGAAAAAATAATGGATAATTTTTTCTCCAAACTAATATATACTTTAAAATGGAAAGTATTTTCTTTTGCACTGTGGCAAAAATATGCGTGTTGTATCAAATTAGTATTCATTAGATTATTTGAAATTTTAGATAGCTCTTAAAATTCAATATGTAATTCCTTTTGAAGTACTTTGTAAGCGTTATTATTAGGGACAATGTTTTACAAATATAGAAAAACTGAGTTTTTTTTTACTTAAACTAAGAATTTCAACTGGTGGATATTTTTTTTTTTTTTTTGGCACAACAAAGCGATAAATATATATAATGTTGGCATTAAAAAGAGTCCCAAATTCCTAAAATCTAATTTAGACTTCGAAGTATAGAAAAGCCTTGGCTTTTATACCGAGGCAAAAATCCATGTTATCTGTCCTTCGGGAGAGTCTCTTGCCAGGCAATCTAAAAAGATATCCCCTAATCTGTTGGGTGGCCTTTAATGCCAGCTCCTCACCCTCCGTTACGGAATCAAATGTTGGGATGTGAGAGAAGAGTCAAGAAGATGAAGAAGAAAGCAATTGCAACACCGACTTTCAGGAGAGTCGCTGGTAGGGGGTGGGAGAAGTCAGTAATGAGTCATTAGTCAAACCAGGCTTAAGAGCTTATATAAGCTCCCGGTACCCCATTACGGATCGAGGAGACGAAAAACGATAACAATTACAATGCCCTCTTCTTCTGCCCTCGAAGGAAAGGGATATATATCCGGAAAGTGCAAGGGGGTCTCCGGTCACGAAGAACCGGATGGATCCTAATGGTTAGGTGTGCTCTCATACTTGCGAGGTCTCCTTCCTTCCAAGAAGGCAGAGGTGTCATTACCTGGAGTGGCGAAGAATCCGGCACTGTTCGGCAGTCTTAACCTTTTCTCGTTCTCTCTTCACTTCATCCGGTATTCTCCCGGACATTAGCGTCCATTGTGAAAGTCAAATGGGAGTTGTGGGGTTTTTTTCTTTCCTCATCACTTTCTTGACGCGAAACTTTTCAAAAGATCCGACGTTGTCCCTCACGATGTCAATTTCTTGTTCCTTTTATTATTTTTTTGTGCCCCTCTTTCTTCTCATTTCTTTCCTTTTAGTCTATATATATATTTTTTTTGTTTTCTTCTGTGATCTCTTGATTTCCGGAGAAGTAAAGACTGTGTGAGTGTTCGAAAACTAGACATACAGTACTTTCACGGAAAGTACTTTCCTAGTGGCACGTCTTGTGGTTCTTCTGTCAAATCAATTCTTTTTTCTTTTCCCTCCCTCTTTTTTGCCTCCTTTCCCGAGTTGTAATTCCCATGAAATAATAAAATGGAAAGGGAGAAGTGGAAAGGAAAAAAAAAAAGTTTGAAATTCAGCTGATCGCTGTTTCGTAGAGTGCTCTGGTTTTTTTCATAGTTTTGCTTTACTTGCAAACTTTGTCATCATGTTTTCCTTGAATTTTTTCATAGTAAAATTTTAAAAAGAAACATGAAAAAAGTACCTATAGAATCTAAATTTTCTGTGATAATCATGAACTTTGATTTTTTTCTATTTGTCTGAAAAAATAAAGTATCTTGGAAATTAATATAATTCTCTAAAATCTGTTTTTTAAATGCTTTACTAAAATCAACATCTTATTTATTCTTTAATACCTTTCATTTCCTGATAAGCTTCAAAATCTTATAAACTGAACATAAAAATAATATATTAAATGTATTTCGTGTACAGAATTTAAATTGTTTATTGTGTAAAGAGTGTACCATACACTCATATATATATTAAAACTAATTCAATTTAAAATAAAATTTTGTATTAAAAATGAAGAAAAACGTATTTCGTCTGAAGAAAACCGTAGCTTGAAGTTTACTAACAAATTTAAAAACACACAAAATTGCAGGATAATGACAATCTTCAAAAAAAGATAATAAATCTCTTTTGAAGATTGGCATATCTTGCAACTACATTTATTTTAAATGTGCTTTTTATATTTGCTTGTAATTATTTTAAGTCTCAAAACTTTCATGTTTCATTTTTAGGAAATTAATGATTTCTATTATCAACACGAGAGAAATGAATTAAGTTATGACACTTATTGTGAGTGGATTGTAAATTGTGAGTCGAAGAGGATTTTCTTCGTATGACTTCGTTGCAAATTTATAAGAATGGATTCAATATGAAGTAAATTTCAATGATTTAGTTTTTAAATGTTGACATTTATACATGGCTGAAAGGAATCTTGAATTATATTCATTGCCTTATGAGTGAATTCTTTTCACTTATCTCAAACACTTGAAAATTTTGAGCCACCTTAACCAAATGACAAGGTCTCGAAAGAAATTATTTTTTTGTGATAGTGGAAGTAATTCCCTCGAATAAATCCCGATAGAACTATTCTTGTGTGTAAAAAGTGAAAGCAAAGCACCCAACAAAGTAAAACAAACGCTGCTATTTTTTTAAACTTTGCTGAGCCGGTAGTTGAATGACTAACACTCTGGCCTTTAATTCAATTGTTCGAAGTCCACAGTTGATGAGCAGTTTAGTACAACAATTCAATGTCCATCTGGGGAGTAGATGTTTGTATTCGTTCAGTATCCACTTTAGCAGTAATCAAACGAGGAATTAACTTTTTTACTGAAAATTTGAATTCCAAGAAAGACTGTTTGAAATTTAACATTTTTTTTAAATTCTATATATTTATTTCAGCAACCCAGCCTGTCTATTGGTTAGCGTAACTGTGACTATGGATAGGGAGGACCTGGGTTCGAATCCCAGCTCGGGCATTGTTGTACTTTCTCTTTCTCTCTTTCTGTGTTTCTTGTCCTTTTCTCAGACGATGGATGAATGTTGCCCACCCTATAAGCGGGTTTGTGGTGGCATGGGTGAAGCTACTCATACCTCTGTGACTTGGTTCACAAGTGCCCACCGGGGTAACGATAAAATGAGTAGCAGTTTCTGGCTTTGTTGCGGCAAATGGGCTAAAGTACTTACTTGCTCAAGGGGGCCTGCCATTATAAATAAAAAAAATATTTATTTCGTCAATTTATGTTAAAAGAATATCTTATTGCAAAAATTTAAATATTCATGTGTAAATATTGATTATTATTAATCAAGTCATCCATTTTTTTTTAACAAATTCCAAGCTTTTAAATCATAGAACATCGATTATATTTCTTTTTCAGTATTTATCTCAGATAACATGAAAACAACGCTACAGCAAGCTGATGATATGCAATGGGAGACCAAAATAATATAATTTCAACAGGAATCTTCTTCGAGAGTAGTACAGGACTATTTACTTAAGGACGCTGTTCCATTCTGTGGTGGTCAATCACGGCGAATGAAGCTGTTCGGAAGTGTGATGACGAAATCATCCTTTTGCGCTCCCCCCCCCTTCAGGCTCCGAATCATTAACTACTCTAATTCTGTCATTTCCACTTCATTACATTGCACTCTCTCTCACTCTCTCAAGATCGTTTGTCGCTCTGCCATAGGCTCTTCATCGTTGCCATTTATTACAATTCAAGATATCAATCCAATTGCTTAATATTTCAGTGGATTCGTGATTTATCATTTGGTATATCCAGAAAGAAAACGGTTTTTATCTCTTCAAATTATACATTTCTCTTCTTTGAATGTCGCTATTTATGGTTCATTTGATTGTGTGTGTGCACATATATATATGCATATATGCACATAATCAAATGCTTCCAATAGGTATTTATAAAATTTAGCTTATAAAATATCATTAAAGATAATTATTGATAAGATATTGCAGTTAAAAAAAATTCAAGATTAAAAAAAAATAACTTTGCATGATATATAAGCTAATTTAAATTTAATTTTCTCTCTTACATTAAAAGAGTAAATATTATTTTTTTTATTGACTTTTATCACCATCATTATTCACCGAAGATAGTTAATAAAGATTTGCTGAAAAATATATATTTCCAGCAAATTTGTTTGGCAAATAAATATTTATTACTTGATAAAATAAATGAAACTTTTGTGAGAAATGTGCAAAAATTGATTAATAGTTTATTGTATTAAAAATATTTCCTTTTTCTTATTCAATCGGTTGAAATTATTAATAGCATATGAAAACATCACAAATTAATAGTTAATGGAATCATTTAAATATTTATTGAACTAAGCAAAATTCACGATAAAATATTTTTAACGATTGATATTTGTAGATAAAGAATCCTATACAATGCTGACAATTTTTTATCAGCAAGTTTTCTTTGCACTTACTGATATCGTAGACAAAGATATTAGTCACATAATATTTATTTTCTCATTGGAATTAGACTAAAAAGCCTAAATAATTTTACTAATTGAGCAAGCCTATGCCTATGTTTGACTATGTGTATACAATAATCGTAGCTTTTAGAAATGTGTTAAGTTAATTTGCTAAAAAAATAACATGAAAAACTTTATTGTATTTTGTATTGGAGTTTGGTTGCTGAATCTCAATCTCACAGCCGGTTATTTGTGTATGAAAAGACAGAAATTTGATCCCTTGGCAAATCAAACTGCGGCAAAAACATCAAGTACCCACTTAAGGAGTCTAAATCAAAATGTCTTTTTTTTCACCTGAGCAAACGGCGACATTCGAACTCTTGTGGGGAAACCCCGAAGATCAAGCAAAAATGGCAAGTTGCTCTCTTGGTAGTTTGTCCTTCTGCTTGGAGTCGTAAGTGTGGTAAAAGGCGTGTTGTGTTGACACAGGGTCCATTTGCTGTCTCGTCCTATAAATAGGATTCTGGGAGGTCCCGAGGACCAAGAGCTTGTTGAGACGACACGGTGTTTACTCCCCGCGTCAAAGCAGAATGGAATGACATTATGAGATTTTTATGTGTGTGCTCTGCCAGACACCTGGTTTCCTCTTTTTTTTTTTTTAATAGAAGCACTTGAAGTTGATGTTCCCGGCTTTCGAGAAGCATTAAAAATTGTGATTTGACTTTGTTGTATATTAACCCTTCCTCTCCCTTTTTTCTGGGCGTCAAGAATTTTGGTATCTAGTATATTATTTTTATATTTTAAAGATGAAGCAAAAACAGGACTTTCAAAACTTTCTGGTTAAAAAGTTGTCTTTGTTTTTCGTATATTTTAGAGAAAATTTCAAACATGTTAAAATTGTATTCGACTTTGTAGTAAATTAATTTTTCTTTTCCCAAGACTTAAATATTGACTTCAGTTAGAGTCTAAATATATTTTTTCCCCTTTTTAAGGAAGAAGCAAAAATGTTGAACAACTATAAAGTTATTCAATAAGCTACTTTTGACAAAAATTGGGATTTGATCTTGTTATATATTAATCCCTATCCTCTACTCTGCGTATAAGTAAAGAATTTTGATATCTAGTATTTTATACTGTATTTTCAAATTGGATAAAACAAGAAAAGTGTATCCCAAATGCTTTTTTTATTAAAAGTTTGCTTCTTGTTTTCAAGATGTTTCTCAATCACGTTAAAAATTGTGATTTGACTTTGTCATATATTAATCCCTTCCTTTCTTTTTTTGCTAATCTGGTTTAGCATCTTTATATATTTTCTAGATGTTCTATAGTGTCAGTTTAAGAATGAAGCAAAAGAATCCAAAGTTGTATTTGGTTAAAAAAGTTGTATCCAAAGTTGTATTTGGTTAAAAAAGTTGTATCCAATGTTATATTTGGTTAAAAAGTTGTATTTGGTTTCTTTTTGCCTTATTCGAGTTGTCTTGGTGCAATTAAAAATGTGATTCGACTTTTTATTTTTTAACAGCTTTTTATTTTTTCGAATTAAGAATATTGCAGTCTAGTTAGATATTTTTAAATTATTTATTTTTTAAGGACAAGCAAACATTTTTTTCCGAAGTTTAATTTAGCTATAATACTGAATTTGGTTCTGGTGTTTCTCGTATTCAAGTATTCTGATATAGTTTTAAATTTGAGATTTTATATCATGCTTTTTTTCTCATCATTTTCACAAGTCAATAAATTTCGGAAATTAGGTTTTAAATCTCACAGTGATTTGACAGCTAAAAGCACATCTTTTCAACATCTCATAAATATCTTATTGATATTTGGTTGTGAATCTCTAAAATTCCTATATCGCCATTGTTGAAGAATAAAAGTGGGTGTTGTTTTCCTGCTAATTGCTGAATTATCTTCAAGTTAAATGGTCAGAAGTTTTCCAGATTTTTCCCTTTTAATTTTTTTTTATTATTTAAAAGTATTCCTTAATAAAAATAACGTGATTTATATCAGCTATTTACAATACTATCAAAGAAATTTTAAATAGTTGTGCATATTTACTAAAGAAATCAAAATGTTCTTGTACGGTAGTAATAAAATTACGGAATATGAAAATGTTTTGTTACATTTAATTGAATAAATGGTTATTTTCAATATTTTTGTATTGAATTGTAATGAAATATTTCTTTATTTTTTTCACATAAAAATATTTTTTCCCATTTATTATTTATTTTTATAAATAAAAGTAATTTCATTTATTATTTACTTTTAAATAATAAAATGGAAAAAAAAATTTTTTTATGTGAAAAAATAGAGGTATTTCATTACAATTCAATACAAAAATATTGAAAATAACTATTTATTTAATTGAAAATAACTATTAAATTCAATTAACTATTTATTCAAATTTATATACCTATCTAAAAATACGTATTGTCAAAAGCTGGAGCACTGTCGGAATAATCTCATTTATAAGCTTATTTTGATTTGCCTTGCATGTTGGCAGCATAATTATCTCCTGTTAATGACATATGTATACATGCATATATACAGCAAATTACATCTAATATATACACTTTTCATTACATAAAACTTTGCGAAATAAGGAAAAACATTTTTCGCATTTATTTAAAGGTCTTATAAATATTTATAATATTTAAATTTGATATTCGCTCAAATTAGATGCTATTTTTGCAATAAGACTGAGATTATAACGTCACCATTCTCAAATGATAATCATTATTTACTTTTGAGTTAATTAGGTTCATATTAGAACTTAAAAAGAAAAAAAATTTTTAATCCACGCAAAATTTGTTCTTTTACAGTCGGAATCATATGTTAAATAGTAGGAATAAGCCCATCTCCTTTAACACGTGCTTTAATCAGGTGGTGGGATTAAATCGTTTTAACCCCATGTTGAAGATTTTTTTTTAACCTCAGATCCTACTTTTATAGCCTTATCTGCTTGTCCCGATGGTGAATCCTATATCCGCGGCACTTTTTGATCTTCTCTGGGGTGGGGGGACATATGTACTCCCAGAGCGGGTGTTCTTAGGGGAATGCGGGGAAAAGATAGGGGAAAATTTTTAATTCAGTTCCGACACGCACATGGCCTCCTGGTACAAACGAGGCGACCCACCCGACAGATTGTGTAATCGGCTTTGTTAGGGAAATACTTTCTCACTTTTTTTCCCCTGTCGGTGCCTTTTAATGCATGTTTTGCGGAATGATTTTTTTCCCCTTTTCTTGTAAGAGTTTGTGTGATGCCATTATCACACATTGATAGAGGATTGTGCTGTCACAACATACGATAATTTACTCAATATTCAAACTTTGATAAGGAAATAGAGGAAGGAATCTAAAACTGATTAAACTAAAATGATCACTGAGAGTTATTAAGGAGAATTTTCAGTTTGAAATTATATTTGGGACTTCTGTGGTTTAGTGAGAAAAAAAGGCGTTAACCTCGTGATGGTAGGTAGCAGGTTTCAAGCCTGGTTCAGTTAAAAATTATTTGTTGGAAGAGCTTAGGTACACACATTATTAGCTCCGTTGAATCAAATGTCCATCCTGTGATGTGGCATGCTGTGGACCTGTCACTTGACACAGTTCAGAATTATGAGGTATTTATTAGTTTCAGTCAGCGGAAATAAGGTGTAATTCACCTAACCGAACCAAATAATTTAAAGTAACATAATATTTTTACGTAATAAATATTGTAATTTTAAAGTAGTTTACAATCACGTTAAATAATGGTATTAATTTTGAAGGACAAATCATTTTTTGTCAAGTAAGAGTTTGACAAAAAGAGCATATATACATATAATATAATCATTCTAAGATAAATAACTTTATATTGTATAAAATTATTTAAATCCTAAGATTTTGGCTGATCATGGTTTCGAAACATTGGAATGGAAGGTCCTGGTTTTGATTCTAGTTATTTTAAGCTTCGTGATACTAAAGACTTATTTTTTCTCCATGTCAATTGAAGTGGCAGCGAGGAATTTTCCAAGTTTATCACACTGTGTCACCTGAAAGCAGCCACTTTTTTTTAATTTTTTTTTATCAAAAGTTTACCATAGAAAGCAGAATAATAGGGGTAACAGTATCATGGTTAATTAAGGTATCGTTTTAATCAGAAGAAAGTGACTTCGATTCCTAACATAACTGAAGATTCACCATCTTCATTTAAGGCAGCTAGCTAGGCATTAAGTAGGTTGAAATGTCCTCCAAGTGAAATGATACTTCTGGGAGTGGCAGTTCAAGTATTGGAAGATCTTCAGCTTGGTTACTGCTCCTAAATTACGAAGTCTCCTCATCCACCTAACTGGTCGAGCACAATTCTGTGGTAGGTTACAGGGAAGTATGTTGGTGTGTACATGGAAAGCAAAATGCATCGAATGTTCAACTGCTTCACAGTGGCTATCAAAAAGCAGAAATACAAAGTCTCCTAGTAGCTGATAGGATCGAACCTAGAACTCTAAACTCTATAAATCGTAGTTCTTAATGAGTACCTGAAAATGCTCATTATTTTTTGATTTGTTCGCAATTTATTCCTCGTACTATTCTTTATCGAGACATTGAATCTGTAATACCATAAAATATTTTAAGAACATAACAGCTTAAATGAATCTTTCCAAAAATACTTGTTTCTACCATTCGATTTTCGCGTCGAGGTCAGGAAAAAAAAATCTAGATTGTCTACGATTTCTGTTTCATTCATTAATCTACAACACTGAAAGCGTTGTCAAACGCTTCACTTCTCAATCATTGGCGCGAAGTACCTTTTAATAAAAAAAATATGTAATAAGTAAATAAAAATAAAAAGACTTTGGCCACAGTTTTCGTTGGCATTGGTGGTCACGCGTTAAAGCTTTAACAGTCTTTCACTAGCCATAAAACTCAGGCGAGAAAAAATAAAAAAAAATGCCTACCTCTAGTGAGGGGCATCTCAACTTAAACGGACGCGGAGTTTATTTAGTTTTATTCTAAATCCACTCTGGGCCCTCCCCATGTCTTTATGCAGCAATAGAGCATGTAATGCGACTTACTCCTTGTCATATTTTGGGGGGGAGGGGTCAGTGGTTTTCCATTCTTATTTAGGATGTTTTTTCTTTTTTATTTTTGTGAAAAAAGGACTACTTTGTGTCCCTTCTCGCATGAAGGCTTGTTTTAAACACTGCCATATATCACAGGTGCACCTCCCCCACCTCCCACGCGAGTGAAAGTATGCAGGTATGACTAGGAGTAACAGACGAGCTGTTTTCACGAAGGCGTCGTAACTATGGAAACCGGCTTGAAAAGAAATGTGAAGAGAGGATAGTTTGTTTGCATTGACATTTATTTTTTATTGTTTTTTTTTATTCTAATGACATATTATCATTTATTACGATTCAGAATTTTTCCCTTTTCATCGTTTTACCTATTCATTTACGAACTAATTATAAAATTTCCAATTTTAATAATTAAACTATTTTTAATTATTTTTTGTAAAAGCTAATTTATGCTTATTTTGAACAAGCGACAATACTGGCTATTAAGCTTGTTCATGATTGCAAAAAATTTCTGCGTAATATATATGACTTATATTAAAATTTATAATCTATTAAAATATCTGATGTATCGTTAGAGATTTTCATTGCAAACTAAATCAGAAATAAGGATTTTTTTTTACACGTCAAATTTTCAATAAAATGATAAGTATCATATCAATTTATATTTATACTAAATTCCTTCCTCAAAAATTGAATAAATGGGTGAAAAATATTTGAATATTGTTTGATGGTTTTCGAATATGCCTATAGGAATTCGCTATTTCAGTTGTTTTTTGACCGATGAAAGAAATTTATTTAAAAACTTGAAGTATAAGAAAAGTTTTATTAGGGTAAATATTACATTAAGATGATTATATCACTATAGCATTCCACTTATATTTTTTTAACATTATTTATCATATTACATACAAAGAAAAAAATGGTATGCAAATTTTGATATTATTTGTATTTATTATTAAAAAATATTTAACTATTCAAAGGATGTGTTAAAATAAATAAAGTTGGTAAAAATTCATAACAATAAATTCTTGTTTTTTAGCCTTATAAATTTCTCAAGAATCTTTAAAAAAGCTAATTAAATGATTTAAAGGAAAATTGCACTATAACAATAAAAAAAAATTTTTTTATATCGGTTCTATAATTTGAGATTTTTATGTATCTTATAAGTTGTTATAATTTTACATTACGTGTGGTTTTCTTAAAAAGAGAAGAGATGTTTCTTTGTTGACGAGTATGGTCCTCCGAAAATCTACCATCCAGTTTCTCTCGCAGAGCTGAAGACAGTCGAGCCTTAAATAAAAATCCGATAAGGCATAATCTTCAAAGAAAGCCGACGGATCATCTTGGCATCTTATCGCACTTCCCTACTTTGAGTCTTAAATTGTCGCACATAAGACAAAACAGACGCTCAATGAAACATAGCCCCGAACACCGGGGGGAGGAGGCAGATAAATACCCTTGCAGTACCCCCTTTATCCCTTCCCATCATCCCTTGCACAGTAGCCACGACAGATTGTTCGCAACTTTAATTACAGAGTCTTAGTAGCCATTTCCTAAATTAGAGCTAAAAACTTTTTAACATTGCACACGTGCGTGCTCGCAGATTAAGAGGCGATTGATCGGAACTAGTGATAAGCAATCCAACTCCAGAAAAGTTCTTCTTGGCTATCAAGAGAATCGAGATGCAAATTGAAATAGTCACCACTTTTTTATTTTTATTTTACCTCAATGTTCGAAGGCATCTTTGTCCATTTCGATTCGTCAACCCCCCTCGTGTCATGACATCCCCTACCCACTGTGACTTTTGGGTCTTCATTATTATCATTATTCGGCAGTTACTTTTTTTAATACGTTGCCCAGAGCCTGGAGGTAATTTCCTAAATCCATACCAAGAAAACGCGACTCTTGGTGGTGGGTTTTTAAAAGGAGAAGTAGTAGGGGGGGAGGGTAGAAACCTAATACGCGGTAAATGTAGTCAGATCCGAGATTTAATTGCAGGTCGTGGAGACATTGGGAAGTACTTGAAAGTCAGCCACTCACTTTTGCCGAAATAAGGATGGTAGTTATTTCCCTTTTCTTTCCCCCCTTCCTCTTTATGATTATTGTATACATAGGCACACATACACAATCGTGGACCCGGATCTCAGTTCTTCTTTCTGTTCTTTTTTAGAGACCGTCTGTCTGCGTCGCGTTCGTCACCAGTCAGGTGTCATTAGATTCATGGTCAGGGGACGTCCTACCTGTCCATGTCGCTTTTTTTTACCTTTCCTCCTCGTGGCTTTTCTTCGTTGAATGGGATAATTAATAGTTAATGGCTCTTTTTGTGAAAGAAGTCGCCACAGTTAGTTAAGTAGAAAGAAAGAGGTACACTAGCTACGCTCTGTCAAGCGTCGACTCGACGGAGGAATTACACGTCTTTCCACCTCTTTTTTTTAGGTGTAGCTTTCTCGGTACTTCGTGACAAATTGGAGTCATTAAGGTAAACTTTCACATTTTCTCTTCCCAAACTTAGAAAATATTTTTTTGCCTTTTGAATAATTTTTTTTATGTTCGGATTTCGGTAAATTGTGCAATTTTGTTTCTATCATTTCCGCACAATGGAGTGGTTTTTCAAAAATGTCATCACAATTAAAAGAAGATTAGAGTTTGATGCTTAGGTCAGGTGATTTATTTTTTTGGTTTTGCACCAAATTTTTAGAAATGATGGTAAACAATGAAGAGATTATAAGAAATTCCCAACCACAGATTGCGATCATTTCCTCCAATAGTTCGATTTCTTTGCATGCTTTTCCTGGATGAGTAAGTTACATAGAATTCTCGTTAATTTTATTTTGATTCGATTATCACTTTAGGATCATGATTTGCATATTAAAGCTGATTAAACCAGTTTTCATAGCTACGGTTTATAATTTACCGTGTAACAGTCTTAAAGTGGATTTCGAACTCCTAAAAGCAACCAAGCTTGAGACTTGGAATCAAATTTATGAACTTTTGAACTTTGAGCCAGAGTACTAATCATTGAGTTGTCAACTCAATGGAATTCTCATTAGATTTTTTCATTTTTTTATTAGAATTTTTAATAATTGTGCAAAAATAGCAAACATTTATTCTTCAAAAGGATTCGTGATGTAACAAAGAAATTTCTGCATATTGATAAGTTGTAACATATATTTTTAAATTTATTAAACTAAAGCTTAAAATTGTGCCAACTTTAAAACATGTATTTACAAACCTTAAATAACATTGGTATTTGACTACCAAAATGTGTTATCAATTGAAATGATGTTAATCTTCAAAATTATAGTTTAACTTCTTATGTACAAATATAGCTGCATTTAAGAAATAAATTAATCAATTATAAATGCTTTTTAAGACATTTTAAAATTGTGTCAATAAATTGTTATTATACATCGCTTAATTTCAATAATAATTATGTATTTTGTAAGCTGGAAAAACTGAAAATTTGCTCTTTGCAATAAATCTGATCAAAGAATAACCAATTTCCTTTAAAAATATAAACTTTAAAAAATATTACTTTGCATTTTAAAACTATTGCTAGGAAATCTAACTCTTTCATTATTTTGTTAAAGTCATATAAAAAGTTGTTAAAGTCAAAATGTTAATGTCATAAAGAAATGTTGTAAAAAAAATGTTAAAGTCATAAAGTCATTGTATATAGTACATAATTTATTCAAAAAAGTTCATTATTGATTTGTATCTCATTTGGAAATATAAATTTTTATGAATATCAATCAAAGACTCATTTTTCACTTTTCTGTTTTATGTTAAGTTACTTAGAAACAAAAAAAAAAAAAAATTACAAGTCATAAATTTTCAATAGGTGACCATTGAAATGCCAGATAATTAAACTCAAACACACCTTCTAAAAATACGTCCGTCCAACCCCCTTCCAACTTTTGAAACTCAAAAAAAACGAGAGCATCGCTTAACTTTAGAAACGAGGTGTGGGAATTTCATTACTTTTAGGGCAGATCAGAAATGGTCATCGGGGGGATATCTCTTAGGGTTGGTCCGAATGTTCCAGGTGGGAGGAGGCTGTCAGACGATAATCGCGGCGTCCCACAGGGTGGTCCATGCTAAGTGGGACAGAGTAAATGCATTATGAAAATTAACCGAGGAATCCAAGCGATGAATAAATGAAAGGGGGGCACACCATTAATGCAAATTTCGTAATATTTATACCGGGATGCATGGCTAGACAGGTGAGTTTGACCAATGGGCGACGCTTGAACGTTGACCACAGGGGGGAAACTGCGGATTGACAAATGACCATACCATACTGCACTTGATGCCACTGCGAAAATTATTAGCTCGTCAATTACACTTTGTTTGAGTGCACAGATGAGAAATCCAACCAACAAGTATTAAGTTTCGACTCTGGGGAGTAAATGTCGAGATGACGGCGAATGGTATATTTATCCCTGCAACATCGGGCTGTGAGTGATATAGATATACCACATGGTTAAATTAACTCCGTGGAGGGTTGGGATGGTCTCCGGGTTTAATTCTTTTTAGTGCTAAATAGGCAGGTCCAGAGGAAAGCGATGCCATTTTAAACGAGGAGAGAAAACGAATTTTAGAATTCTACTTCACATTTCCATTCGATAGCTTAAGGATAATGTTATGAACTTTATAGATGATGTATTACACGATAAAAGTTGTATTTTAATCGCATTATCTTAGTTAAATGAGGCTGAATTTAGTGTTTTTGGTAACTTGGCTAAAGAAGCCTATATACAGACAATAGATGATATTTTACTTTTATAGGTGAATTAATATGACTCGATTACATTTGATTTTTCTAATGTTATATGCATAACAGAGAGAAATTTTTTATTCATTAAATTTTGAACAAATAACTTTGAATAAAACTACAAATGTAATATATTTGCCGTAATTTTAATAAATGACTGCATCCAATATTTATCTTGTTGAACAATTTTAGTTTAAATGAAGATACTGAACTGAACTAAGCTCTGTGGCCCGACAACCCATCAAAGGATCAATCATCTGCAATGTCCCAAGCAACCCAAAGAAATCAAAGAACCAAGCGAGGTCCCTGGGGTACGAAGCATATGTCTCGGTTAGGTGGTCAGCTTAATGTGACCCCCCCCCATTTATTTCCTAAGTATGCTTGTTACTGTGAATTTTATCAACCTACTAAAGAGATGAAAGGCTGAATCGATCTTGCCCAACCCAAGGATAGAACCTCAGACCTGTGCTGGCGCAGCTTGTCCTTATTAGACCTTGCGTCATAAAACCCAACCAACCAACATCGGACCTGTGCGTTGGAAGTGCGAATCGCTACCACTACACCATCGGGCTTCAAATGAAGATACTATTTTCATCAAATCCAGAATTAAATGCCATGTATTTGGATCAAATTTCTAACTGATTGTTCTAATTTTTATCAGATGTTTTGAAACAATAGTGTTGCAAGAATTATTTTGTATTTTCAGAGAAAAATATAAAATGTTAAACATGGAGAGTGAATGGCCATGATATTTCACATTATAAAGATCTCATTTGCAATTAATTGGATGCTTATTATACATTCTAAGCATTTTTGAAATATTTTATACACAATTTAACCAATTCAGATAAAAATTTAACTATGTAACCTAAAATTCATAACACTAAAAATTTATTGTTAGATTAATAATAGTGGAGAAATATATTAATATTACCCAAATTTCAAAATTTTTTTTCAGGACATGAAATGTCTAAGAATCAATATTAATTTAAATTAATCTTTAATCTAAATAATTTCGTATATTGACGCTGAAAATAATAAAAATAATTTTAATTT
>JAPDSC010152835.1:0-27483 GCA_026290005.1 Latrodectus geometricus
AAGCTCGAAAAATACATTGTGAAATGAGAGTAGTAATCACATGAATCTCCACCTTTCGATTTTATGGGATATGTTCCAAAATGATGTTTGCTACCTATATAATTCTTCGTGAGATTCATTTCTGATTTACCGATAATCTAGAGAAAGAGCGCCCACTGGCAAATTCGCAAGAACGATATATCTAATGTTTCCCTCAGTGGATAAACACAATAAAATTTCTTGAAGAGGCAGTAACATAGCATCTATAAATGTAAGAAACTTTTTACAGGCATACTTTTAATTTGTAAATTTTTAAAAATATGCAGTTTCGGATTTTGCTTTATTAAGATTATGTAGTTTCCGATTTTGCATTATTTAGATTATATAGTTTTGGATTTTGCTTAAGGTTATGCAGTTTCAGGTTTTCTTTTATTAAGATTAGGTAGCTTTAGATTTTGCATTATTAACATTATATAATTTCAGATTTTACTTTATAAAGATAATGCAGTTTCGAATGTTTCTTTATACTTAAATCAGATGGTATTTCTTTAAACAAGATTTGCTTAATTTATAAGTGATAAAATAAATAATTTAAGAACATGCAAATTTTCTTAAGAGAGTGTTTTCCTTTCATTATCTAAATTTATAATAAACATTTTTATTTTTATTGCAGTGATTTAATTTAATACAAGAAAATACTTATTTTGTAATAAAAATAACAGAATCATATGGTTTTGAAAAAGGAAAAAAATAGCCGAAGTGACAAAAGCATAAGTTTTGTCCCTTGTGAATTTATTACATATCATTTTTAAAAGAAATAATTTTAAATAGTCTCATTTTTCCTACACACAAGTAATCACATTTTTTAAAGAAGTGACATATAATTTAAAAACGAAAATGAATCAGAGTTTCTTATATTCTCTATTTTTCGAGGAATATCATATAAGTAGTTACAAATAAAACTTGGTAAAATGCGCTATAAAGCATTGAAATAAAATTACTGTAGAACTTGATGAAATCATTGTTTTCACAGTCATGAATGAAAATTGTAATAATAAAGTAGTAAGCAGTAGCATCAACAGTGATTCCAAAAGATTAAAACGCTAATCTCTATTTTTATTTACAACATCAAATCTTCTAAATAATAATTTATTATGATTTATGCAGTATGCCAATTAACCGATTAAATCTCTTTTGAATTCCTTTATATTTGTTTATTTCATTTTTCACTTTTTTTTCATTTCTATGAAATTATTCATTTAAACAACAGACATAATATCCGTGTCTGTCTACTTTCAGTTATGAAAATTCAAATTTGACATTAGTATTGATGAAATTTTAAAGGAAACCTTAAACGCGATCGTGGTTTAAAATATAATTCCAATTTATTTCAAAATTCCCTAAAATAAATTATTACGACCTACGTAATATGTCAAATAACATGATTAATTTTGAATTCCATTGTAATTCTGTACATTTAATTTTTGTTTTACATTTCTGTAAAATATTTATTTCCTGGGATAGATATAAGCAACAAGTTTCATCCACATTTCATTATGAAAATTAAATTTGAAAAAATTTATATTGATCAAAATTGAAAAAAAAAACTATTAATGATTTTTTAATTAAAATATGAGTCAATTTTTTTAATGCTAACGATATTTACAACATTTATTTTAAAGTAAAAATAACTATACAAAAAAAAGTTCACAACAATATATTGATTCAATAACAGTAAATAAAAATATCAACAGTTTCATATTTTCTGAACTCACTTTATTTCCCGAAATAAGTTATAAGAATATTCTCTAATGAGGCATGCTGATTCACCGGCGCAAAATACTGTATAAATGACATTTAAACTTCCATTATATGCCATTTCCATATAATTAGAATACTGCCATTAAATCTCAGTTGACGTCATTCGACTAACTGCGGAAAATTCAGCTCCAAATTAGTACATTTTCCCGCACAACTTTCCAAAGAATTTACCAGAATTAATCATTTAAATGCTATACAAGCTGTTGTTGCTTTTGCAAAATAAAAGAGCATTATTTCCCACTCCGATACAGCAGTCTCGATCGATTCCTTGAGTCCAGAGTTGATAGTGCGGAAAGCACACTTAAGACCTGTAAAGCTTCCGCCGAATTCTATTAATTTTTGTGCACCTCCCAGTGAGGAAACCTTTTCATGAAATCTGATTTATAGACGCAGTTAGGGAGTCCCGGGACTTTGCTGGCAAACCGATAATTTCTTGATAAGTTAAAGCCATAAGCCTTTCAAAACTTTAGCACTCAAGTGAAATTTGAATTAATTTTCATTTTCGTTCCTTAATGTTCGGCAATATAGAAAATTTATGAAGCTTTCTTGAAAGCTTCTTAAAGAGTAATTTACGGAGCACATCAGTCGATACTCCAGGGATTTGTTGTGTTGGTGGATATATATCTAAATAATCCAATCAACACTTTATAAAACCTAAAAATCTACAATTTTTAAATATTTTTATGAAAAACATTTATTTTTATTCGCATATAATAAGAAATCAATAATGAGATATAATTATCTTAATCGTTCAACAGAGATTCATAATTAACTATATGTCATATTGAAATAATAATTTTAAGCAAATTCTTTCTATTTATTTTTTAGAACAAAATATTTATCATGATATATTTATTTATTTCTTATTTCCATGATTCATATTAAAGTATTCGACACCTAAATTTAACAAATATTATATAAACAATATATTCGAATAACAATTCCCTCACTATTACTCTGAATGTTCTAAAGCAACTATAATTCCATTAATTAATCTTATTTTATAAGCACAGATTTTAATCAGTTTTTAATTATGCAAATAAGGAAGTAAGTTTTAATTTAAATAAAAGTGGTGATATTAAAAAAATATATTATATAAATGGTAAATTGGAAACACAATTTTATAATGATGGTGAAATTTTATAATACTTGAGCAAGTATCTCAAGTTTCACACAAAAATGTGCATGATGATTTGTGATAATATATTAGTACGTCTATGAGAGAGAGAGATCTAAAATGCTTATTATGTTTACAGAATTGTTATTTACATAATTATCAAAATTGCATGAAAAGTTGTATTGATTTTTAAAATTTATGCTTATAGAAACTGATTTAACAGCTAATGTTTTACATATTAAACTGTTTTCACCTGAGTTAAATAATCCTCTATTTTTTCATGAAATCTTAAGATAGAAATACTGAAAACTTGACTTTATATCTCACTGTTAATTATATTTCACTTCTTGGAGAAGAAAAATGCTTTTGTCTGCTTTCAAATTTCTTACAGAGTAAAGAATATAACTGTATAAAAACTATCTCCAATCAGAAGTATAATTCTTTTATTATTGTGAAACAATAAAATAATTTGGAAAATGTAAAATTATTATCAAACGGATCATTTTGGAAAATTTTGCGGCGTTGAATTAGATAATTATAAATAATAAGTAGAGGGATAATAAATAACCCTCTATTTTTAAAAGAATTTAACAAAAATTTTAAATAAATTATAATTAAATAATAATATAAACTGATAAAAAAATAAAAAATTTTAGAGTTAATACTTGCAATATAGATTTATTTTTATGGCGTTTTTCCTGTGTAAAATATCAATGTGTACAGATTAGCCAACATCGTGAAAGATGTACTAAAAGAACAGTATAAATTATTTGTTTCAGCTGAAATCTAGTGTTAAAACTTATTTACTGACAATGTTGTTAAGTTTATAAATAGTTATAAATAATTGCTATTAATAAAATAAAAAAATGGGTATGTTAAAAGCATTAATATGAGCCATATACAACCAAAAGATAAAACAAGTAGCAAATTAACCAAAATAATTTTACCAACTGAAACATTGGACTGAAAAAGAAGGCACTAAAGACAAATAAGGATTACAAACATAGCGCATTTCTTCCTCTGGAAATATAAACAATCCCTTGTAACAGGTTTGATTGTCACTTAACATGCATTATACCATCAAGTAACTTTTGTGGTATTCTCTGTACACATGTGTTTGTTGTAAAGTTGTTAGTTCTGAACTCTTTGTAAATTTATGGAATTCAACAAAATATCTCCTAACGAGATTATCGTTTTTGAATATATAAGACTATTTTAGAAATTTTGTTATTTTTGTTGATGTGTAGCGTTGATATTTTTGTGAGATTAATAATTCCCCTGTCCCGAAGGATGGCATACATTCAACTTTAAAGATACATTCATTCAACTTTAAAGGCAGTTTAATAGTTTCCATTGTGGTGCACAATTTCAGGTGTTGAGTAAATGAAATGTTAGTGGTGTGACTGTTAGTGTTAGTGTAAAAATGTAATATTTTATTCTAGTAGCAGATTTACTTAAAAAAAATACTAGAACAAATAGATAATTCAGTATTTTTCAATTTATCGTGGAAGGATGCGAATGGTCCTTGGTAAATTGTTCAAGAAAGCATTATTATGACATTGATCTGTGAAGAATTTAGACATTAGAGATTGTATCCATCTTCTTTAATCTGCTATACTCTAGAAATCATGTAAATTGGCCTTTGATTTTTGATTAAAAAGTGTTTATATGAAAGATTTGGGTTTCATAGAAGGTGTAAACAATTTAGGAGAGTGATTGTGTTACTGTGTTCAAGAATGTCAACTCTTTTTTCTTTTTTTTTGGTTTGCTGGACTTGAAGCATAAATTTTGTTGCTCTGTAAGCAACCTAGAATCACTAAAATCTTAATATGCTTTGTAATCAAGATATAATAAATAATATTTCTAAATCATGTTTAAACTATTAGAGTCAAAATATCTAAATATAAAAGAAAGTTTTCAGCAAATAAAATGGTGAGTTTGAATTTTATAAGCGACTAGTTTAAATGTAGTTAAACATAATTTTGTACTTGTATAAAAAGTAAAATTTTGTTAGATATGCTCTAAAATAACCATATAATTCATCGAGATAATACGTTAATTTAAAAATGTCAACCTATTTCGATGACAAATATAATGGGTTCCATCCTCCGGCTGGGAAAGGTCGATTCAGCTTTTCATCCATTCAATAGTGAGATATAGCTGAGTACTAAGCATGGTTAGGAACCAAACACAAGAGGTTTTCGCGTTAAGCTGACCACTTAAAAGGAACTTCTTCTCGCACCCAAAATCCCTCGGTCAAGAAAATAGATATGGGCTCTGTAGGTCTTGGCCCTTTTATTAGCTGTCAAGCCATATTACTTTTTTAGTTTTAGCATACTAGCCAACATTGAAATCGCTGACAAAATAGATTAACAAAATTTTTAATAATTTAAACTGCCTTTATTTATATACATATGACTGCTATAAAAATACAAAAAAGCATTTTTTTATTTTAAAAAAAAGCTTTTCTTATTTTAAGTTAATTTGAAAAGCATAAACACACACACACACACACACACACACACACACACACACATATATATATATATATATATATATATATATTTCTTTTTAATGTCAAATTTCGACATGATGTTCTAGAAATTGATATAAGAATAAAATAAAAAGTCCGCTTTCAAATAACTGGAATTTAAATATCAAGTCTTAACAGAGAAATTAACAGGTGGATTGTTTTCGTATATGTCTTAAAATCTTATATTTCACAAATATATTTGCATTTTTATTTCATATATTTTTAAAAACAATTAGATATTAATGTATGTTTTGTTATTAAGTAAATGTATACATTTAAAACTTTTCTTTTTACAGAAATACATTTTCCAGTCTAACATCAGCTATGAATCAAATAGTATTCGGTGCTTTTCTATTTATCGTATACTTCACCACACTTCTTACATCTACAACAGCTTATGAGATGGAAGTCGTCAACGTAGTTGCTTACTCTTCCGACCCTTCTGAATACAAACCAACGAGCTATCCTTGTCCAAAGCTGGTGTACACGAACGCCCTGCTGGCATGTCTCAACGCAACGTCCATGCCAAAGAACATCACCTTCAAGGGGGCCAACTGCTTGGAACAAAACTGCAAGATCGAATATCCTAAGCCTCCTCAGGAGACAGAACCGATTGTGGCAGCACCTCTCTGGGAGGCAATCAGGGCCATGCTGATGTCCAACAGCGGCCTCATGAGATCGGTAAGAAGCGTCTCGGACAATGCTGTTGACACACATGACTACTATGATAAGAAACCGAAAATGAAGATCGTGCAACAGGTGGAAACATACGCCACTCGAGGAAGATTGGAATTTGGTGAGCCAGAGTACGACGGATGAAAATAGCAAACCCATAAATATAACATTTATAAAAAATATTAACGAGATTTCTGTGCCTTACGGTTTTAATCTTGCAAAGGGATAAAAATCCCTTCTAATGAGCGTTAGAACTCTTAGTACTTTTTTACAATTTTTATATAGAAAGCTTTTCTGTTGAGAAAAGATCCAGAGGATAAAATGTGAAATACTCAGAATAAGTTACCTGATTGAGAAGGATCCTCTTAAATATTTTTACTTGATTCTCTAATTATATAATTATAAAATATTTACACTATTAAATTCTAATTTTACACTTTATTATTATTTGCAGTCTTTTACTAGAAAGTTCATCTGTTATTAAATTCTTAATTGGATAAAGTTTAAAGTTTTCGAACTCCGAAAAAGTCTCATTTTATTTTTTTTATTTTTGTAAATTCCAATTACACAATTTATGAATGTTTGCAATATTTAACACAGAAAGATTTTCTGTTAGGAAAAATCGATTATTTTATGTATGAAATATATAAAATTAGATATCAGATTTAGACATGATTTTCTCATTATCTTTATTTGGTTCTTATTATTACTATAAGTACAAATTATGTGAATATTCCAATGACTTACATAGCTACTTCTCTTGAGAAAAGATTGATTAAGTAAGCTTTGCAGTATTCATAATAAGCTATTTAATTTAGTAATGATCCTCATATATATCTTGTAGTTTTGAGAATGTAATGCGAATTTATGAATGTTTGCAAATTTTTTAATTGCATTCTGTTCTGAAGATATTACTCAGGTAATGTATGTAATTACAAAATAGAATTTCTAATTTTCTGATAATTTTCCTTATTATCTTTCCAGTTTAAGAATTTTGAATTATTTAAACTTCTCTATTTAAAGTATATGAGTATATAGATTAATTTCCTAATATTGTTCTTCTTTGTAAAATAATTACGTTAATTGTCCAAAAACTTCCAATATATTCTAGAGCTTGGCTATCAAAACGTTTTATACATTATAATATAAATGATGTGACGTAAGGATTTTTATTTCTTTTTCATGTAAGTCATCAAAATTAATTATTATAGGAGAATTTACACTTTAAAAATATTAAAAATTATAATTTGACAGCAAACTTTCATGTTATAAGTTTTGAATGGAAATAACTTTAGGTAAAATTTTAAATAGATATTTCTTTCAATGTAAAACAATTTAGAATCTCTCATGCTAAAATATATTTGTATTCAGAAAATTGAGCCTTATAAGAATATATTTAAATGTAAGAATTAAAGTAAGGAAACTTTGAATATAATTTTTTATTAGTAATTTATTTTCTTTTTATTTAGTTAACAACTAACTCAGGGTAACATTTTACCTCATATTGCTTAGACACATAAAATTTTAAAAATAACTTTTCAAACTTACTCATAAAACTATTTTAAATTACAAAATTTACCAGTTTATATTTACTTCGTTTGATATAATCAAAGACATTTAGAAAATGTAATTTAGATCATGAAATATCATTTTGAACTTTATTCTAATATTTTGTTTTTATTAACTTATAAAGTATTAAGTAAATTATACTTACAAATGTTTCAAAATTAATGAATAAATTTTATTTAAAGCAGCGTACTCTTAATTATGAGAGTAGTAATTAAAATTGGATTAATTTTTATATGATATTAAAATGAATCATAATATAATACAATTTAACTGAATTAAATATTTACTAAATATTCTATGTGCTTATATTTGTTTCTTTCTTAGATTTAAATTCATTGTTTTAAAATTGTTTTTCATTTTTAAGATGATGACTTAAGAATAAATTCTTACGAATCTCATTACTTTTCATTACAAAGCTATGTGGTCTGAAAATCATTGTTTACTGTGTTTAAAAATAAAAATCTATATAGTTAATGTTTTAAAGTACTTAAGCTAATATAAATCTATAGCATTTGAATTGTTTCATAGATATCTAGCATCATTATTATTAATAATTGAATTATAAATTTCTTTTGTTGTAAATATATAAAAAAATGAATGCTATGCATATTTTTTATTTTTATCATTTCTATAAGTACCCTGAAACAACTATCCACTTATTACCATTGTTAACAAATAACTAAATGAAAATAATAAAAACGACTGCTTTGCTACTATCACCAAAATCATTACTTGAGTTGCATTACATACAGGCTATAATTTAATAGCAGAATTACAAACTTAAAAAAATGGAACTGATAAAAAAACAGAGAACGCAACAATAAAATAGAAATAAAAATTCCCGCTGCAAAATATAAAAATGTGAAAACGATTCTGAAAGAGAAAGAGATGGGGTAAAAAAGATCTCATAAATCACGGTATCTTCACTGCTATTCTAAAAGTCAATTCTTTTTCGTAAACACAAAAAGTGGTTCTTTTATTTGAGTGCTGAAGAGAAATGGTTAAAAATAACCACTGGAATCGGATTAGGAAGGTTTTGACTATAGTGTTTCTCCACCATTTCGATGAGGGACTCTCTCACAATTAAAACACTTCATATTATAGTCACTAAAAATGCTTCTTTCTGCTTTTAATTCTTAGGGTACGCATATTCATAAGTTTAACTGTCACATTCAATTTGGGAAGGAAAAGTATATTGTTGATTTACTCAAAATACATTCACCGTATTTTGCAAATCTATATATATCCATATCTTAAGTTTTAAGTACATAAAATTTCAAAAATTAATCATTCAAAATAAAATGATAAATATTTAAATGGAGTTCAAGACAATAACTATCAATATCATTGTTATTATAGTTTCTATTTTTATACACCAGATATTCATTTAAACATGATTAAAGAAAAGGGACAATTAACTTCCTAGAATCCCGATAATTTAGTTTCTCGTATCTTAATGCCTTATATATAATTTATGACTTAATGCAAAAAATTTTTAATATATAATTTAAAAAATTTGGTATAAAAATGAAAAATTAAAAATTTGGCATTCAAAAAATTACTCATTAGATAAAACATATTTAATTTTTATGTAAGCTGAAGTATTTTGTTAATCACTCTTATGTCATCATAGTTTTCATGTGCTTAGTGAAATCTACTGATACTTGACAGTTGAAATCTACTGATAGTCAATGTAGAAACTACAATGAATTGCTTTGCAAGAGCAGAACCATTTCTATAGACAATGTGTAAATTAATTTAACTTGTGATTTCCTATATTAATGAACATAATCTTGCTATTACAAAACAGCAATTCCTAAATGTTAAAGCACTAACAGAAAGCAGTGCGAATGTCCCACACAGCTGAAGTTCATTATAATATTTCATCTACAACAAAATATTGGAGCATTGTTTTTAGACAGGATTTTCCTTAAATAGATAACTATAATGAAGCTCTTCGCATCGTGGTAGCGTTTCGTACTGCCAACGCACAGATCTGAGGTTCTATTTTCGGGTTGGAGAAGGTCGATTCCTGACTTTCATCCATTAATAATGGGTCGATAAAATTGAGTACCAAACATGATTTGTAACTTAAACTGTGGGGATGTTATGCTGACCACTTAACCGGGACATATGCTTCGCACCGCAGAGCCCTTGGTCAAGAAAACAGATATGGGCACTGTAGAACATGGCCCTCCTATTGGCTATCGTGCCATATTGTTCTTCAGTTTTAGTATAACAGGCAACCTTGATATTGCTAATAAAATAGAATTGCAAAATATATAATAATTTAAACTGCCTTTATTTATTTACATATGATTGCTATAAGAATACAAAAAAAGTATTTCTTATTTTAAAATCAATTTTGTATTCAAACAAATATGGACGCTTTAGGCCTTGGATCCTCGATGGGCTTTCGTGCCACTGAGTTTAGTTTTGATGTCTATAATAATTGCAAGAACAGAAAGGTAAAATACATCAAACTCAACACTTATACATTAAAAAAACTTGAAACTTATAACGTTTTGCTTATCAAAACTAGCAAGAATTGAATGGTGGACATTCAACTTCAAATCAATTGTAGGATCCTATTGCTAGTAAAAGAAATATAAAAAGACCATAGTTAAATAAAAACTTTGAAAATTGCAAAAGATGCGATAAGTATATTGCTTTGTCCCTAAAGAAACTTAAAAGAATAAACAGTCATAATTTATTCAACCATAAGCATTTCTGTAATTTTGTCCACTATTGCGAGGAATTCTCTGGATCGAAAACATTTTGGTCGAAAATGCAAACAAAATTTGGTATTTAAGGAATGAACAGTAGTAGCTCTAATACGCCAGAACTGTTCATTTAACAGGAGTATATAAGGAATTATTCGCTCATTCTAATAACCAAATTTTATACTGTATATCTTTTACGAATAACTTGCGCAATGTCTTGTGAAAAATATGTGCCTATTAGTATTCGGTATCAAATTTTAAAGAGGTATTATAGAAATGAAAGGGCTGCTCGAGAAAACCAAATAATCTCGACAAATTTTCATTACAAAAATGGTCTAGTTAAAGTATACTGGCAAGTATGTGTCAAGAATGACTAATGTCAGTACCAAGATGGCGGTGGTTATTTAAAAATCTTTAAGAAAAAATGAATTTCAGAATAGATGTGATGTCAGGAGTTTCATCATTAACAAATCATGATTTATACCTTGCATATATATATATGTAAGTCTTAACCATTAATGAATTACTAGAAAACAGAATTAATCGCATGTTTGTTCATATTCAAATCCAATGACAATGATGCTGGGTTTGATTATGCTGATGGAGTCTGATGATGCCAGGTGTAATCTGATGACTATCACTGCGGTAGCTTGTGACGTCCAGAGCAGCATGGCAATTCTGTCTTGTCATTGTTCAGTAGCATGCTATGCAATTTCATAGCAGGACATAATTCTACGAAAGAATTAGTACTCCTTAATAGCCGTAAGTATTTGGAAGTCGTTTCTGGCACACAATACAAGACATAGATTGATAATTCTCTAATTCTATTGATGTTAATTTCACTTCAATCCAACATGATAGTACCCAATATTTTTTTGCTGTCATATGTTCCTTCAGTATTAATATTAAAACGTTATATATAAGGAAGAAATTTTCCAGATGGTATCCGGAACTTTATCCATCGTATAACACAACATAAGTCTCGTAACAGACACATCGAATAACAGTGTGCATCAAACCTAGAGTTAGACCAATACCTCTTATAACTCTACATTTTATAACAGTCTAACTTTTAAATAATCATGTAATGGTACTGAAATTTCAATCTCTGGCTTTGCCACTTTCGCTTTTTTGAGGAAATATCTCATTACGACAAAAATATTACTGTTTTTGTCGTTATGAGATATTTCCTCATAGATGCATCGACTGTTTTCTTTTATTCGATGGCACTGTATTCATACACTAACTGGAACCGTAAGTCTATATGAAAAAATTCAATTAATTAGCAAAAGTAATCCTAAAAATTATGAAATTATAAGAATAAACTATATATATATATATATATATATATATTGAATTTTTATTAAAAAAATGTTTGCGAAACGAAAATTTAAGTGCTAATTGAATTTTTCTGCGAACGTTTTAAATAACAGAACTGAATTTTTGGTGAACAAAGAAAGTACATAAACGTCTTCTTTTTATCTACTTCAATCATATTTGACAGACTTCAATAAACAACATCCAAACATATATCATTTGTTGAAAGAATATATCAGTTCATTTGTCAAAGGATTGTTCAAATTATTGCACAGTGGAAAGAACAATAAATGATGGATCTTAAGAAATATTTTCTAAATGGGAGAAAAAGACCAAATACACAATGATCTGTTTTTCATATAAATCCTGTTAATAATGATGTTTCGATCAATATTTTTCTTTTAAATTTTTATTATAATGCTCAAATATTTTTATATTTAACTATTAATATTAAATTAAATATTAGAAAGGTTATTATTTCACAAAAAAATAAATTTAAGATGCAAGCAAATCAAATTTTAATTATAATTAAAAATAACAGTGGTATAGGATTTTCTTCAAATTTTTTTATTCTTTTAACTATCACACGTGGCTGGTATTTAATAACTAATTATAGAAAATTTGTTTTTTTATTTTTGTAAAATCTTAATAAATCAGCATATTTTGTAATAACAAAACTATTGTAAAAATACTCAAAATGTAGGTGAAATTCCTTCCTAATATACCACGATAAAATTACTTTTTATCTTATATTGTAAAAGGAAAAAAATTATTACTAACAGATTTAATTTAAATAGTTTTTAAACATTCTTATATAGCTCTAAAAATTATCCTTCCTATCAGAGTTCATTCAAATCATTTTTATGTACTCTTTTCACTAACAACAACAGAACATTTTGAATTCCAATTAAACCATTCTTTAAGTACCCATTGTACTAACGTACTAGTACTGTATAAAGAATTTCGTTCAAGTTTATTTTAGCACTATTAACTGCTCTACTTTTTTTATTTCTCACAAACTACGCTCTAAGTATATTTTCACTACTTGTAAGTCAACACCTATATATATAGACTAATTTATTTAAACCAACTTAATCTTTAACATTGAAACAACTGAATTTTTTACTTATCCGCATTGTTTGAAAACTACGACACACAACTGTAGCACAACTACATTTCATTATTATCATTCTATAAATAGTTTTAGCAGTAATAAATTATCAGTCTATCAGATTTCATTCAAACAATTCCTTAAATCCTTTATATGCTAATAATAGCTCTCTACAGAATGAATTCTATTCAAATCAGTCTGCAACCTGTAGGATTATTGCATCTATTAGTGATAAATACAAACATATGGATCAGTTAAAAGCAAATCAATTATGCACGGAAACTTGAAAATTCCCTTCACTTGCGGAGTTATAAAGTTAATTCTTTCAAATAACTTTCACTTTCTTTCTAAAGCATTTTTGATCATCAGTATATTGGAAAAAAACAAAAACACGCTCACTGCAACTGTCAAAAACAGTACTTCTTTCTACAAATCGTAAATCGTAAATATATAAATACTTTTGTTTGGAGAAACGGGATGTTGAAATAGTTAAAAAAATTCATAAACCAATTATCTTAATTCACAGGCTTCAAATTTTCTTAAGAATGTTCCAAACAATAATTACAAGCTTAAGAATAGAATTCAAAAATAAATTTATGAAATTGAATGTTAAAAATTAAAAAAAAAACTTAACAAAATATTCATTTTCTATTTTTATCTTTTTCAATAATTTTGCCAAATTTTAACTATTAATTTCATCTTAATTTTTTTATTTGACGTTTTGAAAATTTTTCTCAGTTTTTGTTTTGTAAAAACGCATACTTTTAAGAGTGAGTTTTAAAAAAACAAACAAATTATTCAATTTTTACGAAGAACTGCTACATTTTTGGTAATCACGGTAATCTGCTACATTTTTGGAGAATGTCAGAAGTATGTAGAAAAATTTTTTTTCAGAAACTAAGTCACGGGGAAAATAATGCACACTTAGTTTCATGTATATCATTTTAGGGTTATCTTACAAATTTCTCAACAGACTTTAAGAAATTTTGAAACACAAGGAACATTTTTAGTATAATTATGATAATTCATAAAAATACAAATATTTTTTAAAGGTATTTTAAAAAAACCATGGTAATAATTAAGAAGCTTATGCATATAATAAAAAATAATAAAATGTTTCATTAAAAAATATGAATTACCCCTCTCATATTGATTTTTTTTTTTTTTTTTTTTTTTTTTACATTTTCAACGTTTCGGGACATTTTACAGAATTACTTGGAAATGTAAAACTAGAAAAAGGTGATGCCACACGAATTTTTTTAATATCTGACGGTTACTTTTAAATGATAATTTTAAAAGGAGGTAAATAACTTATGTTCATAATCTTGAAGTGAAGAAAGCTCTAAATTGGTGGATAAGTAATTTCTTAATGAGTTCAGATCAAAGTTAATTACACCTTCATTTAATAAAGAAAACTGTAAATTCGAATTTCAAAAGAAAAGGCAACTTATGTTTTAAATAAGCCAGAGACCAATATTCTGATACAGATTTCATTCTGTTCAGTGGATCCATTGTTATCGCAAGCTCAAACATGTGCAAAAATTCGGTGCTTACATTAAAAAAGGAATTTATTTTTATAAATTAAATCATTATGTACAGTAAAAATAAAAACAATAAGAACAATAGTGTGACTTCCCCGGAACTTAGTGGTAGGTCAATCTAATCCTCTTCAGAGCAATAGGTCCCAGGTTCAATCTCAGCAATTATTGAACAATAAAAATAGAATGTTGCACTTCTGTCTTCTTCATGTAAATTTATCGGAGTGGATGTTTGGGAGTTTACGTGGTTCAGAACTTTGAAGTGGTCAGCAAATGTTCAACAGCATTAGTCGTTTTAAATACGCAGATAGAAGCATATGCAGTAACGCAATAGTATAAAATGTCTTAATCAAAATCTTCAATGATTATTTTACAAGCACGATTAAACTTCAAGTGGGGTTCTCCGTGCCCTAGTGGTAGGGCACCGCTCTTTTGCGAGGAATGGCTCCAAGCTCGATATCAGCCATTATTGAACAATGGTAGATGTGGATGATGCATTTCTACCTTCTGCATATACATTTCTCTGGGTGGGTCAAGGAGTTTTCTGGGTTTCTGTCCTTGTGACACGTGAATACGCCCCATGACTTATGAAATGCTCTCCTTGAAGGCAATAAACGAAATTGATATTAAAATGCTTCACAATAGTTTTAGGCCGTTAAGCAGTGTCCAAGAACTATCATGCAATTCTTTCCATAAACTTCTCTGTTTAAAAAAATGTATTAATATGTAAAAAACGTTAAAATAAAAATAATATGAAACAGTATATTACAAATTTTGAAATTTAATTTTAAAGAAACTATAATCTAGATAATGGACTATAAAAAAATGAAAATAGATATGTCTATTCCCGATATTTTTTAACGTGTTTAACAAGCTTAAAGAGATTCTAACTCTACTTTTAAAATCTCTCAGTTTCAATAAATTGTCTCACTGCTAACACTAAGTACCCATTTGAGAATAAACAGTGTCAAAATTCTCATTGGTGATCTCAGGTAATTTGTCCACTAGATAGAATTTAAACAATCTCGATCGTTTATCTCCAAACAGAAATATCAGAAACGTTCTCCAGGGAGTGTCTGCTTTGGAGCTCTCCCTTGGGCATTTGGCGACGAGAGCCTAATACCGATAACAGCATGAAGCTATAACCCTTAAGCATTGAGTTTTGGGAAAGGATACAAAGTTACGGACGGAAAAAATACGGATAAAGAGCTATTATTTAGAGTCAAATATTTTCCACTTATCTTCAAAAATATTGATTTAAAATATCGAAAGCTTTTTTTGTGTACCAAATTGGACATCATTTGTTATTGAGTGGCATATTGATAGTGTAGTTGAAAAGAAGATTGGTAAGTTTCGTTGTTAATGTGTTTAAACACTGTAATTTGCA
The DNA here is from genome assembly GCA_026290005.1 of Latrodectus geometricus. Lineage (NCBI taxonomy): Eukaryota > Metazoa > Arthropoda > Arachnida > Araneae > Theridiidae > Latrodectus > Latrodectus geometricus. The sequence continues at coordinate 15,771 of JAPDSC010152835.1, forward strand.
TTTAATTTTGAAAAAAACACTTGAGGAATATGTTCAAATTTTCAAAGGCAAACTATGCATAATCTTTTGATCGTAATATATTCTTTATACACTTACAAGCTAATAACATATTTACTTTAAGATAATAGGTTTTAATTAAAATTGAATATGTAATGCAAGCTAATTGCATTGTATCTTGGCTGGACTTAAGAAGTAGTTTGTAATTAGCAAAAAATTAAGATATATGATACTTTGATCTAAAAGATCATATTGATGATATTTTTTGTTCTCAAAATATGGCAGAATATGTAGGCACAAGATATAACTAAAGACCATGCCTTAGACTTTAAATGCACCTTAATTGTCAATATTATTCCGTTGATATGGTACGAAAATGCTAGTTCAGATAACAGCCTAATCATTTGTCAAAATTACAGAATAATTTGAATTATCTTATGATGTCGGCCTGAAAAAACATTTTGCAGTACCTTACCTATCATCCACTGTCAACTGTCAAGCTACTTCAGCAATTATCAAATGATGAGATTGACACCTGTGTTAGGATCACTATCTAGAATCTTAGACCAATCATCAAATACTTACATAGAAAAGCTTTAATTTGATTTAATAGATCAAATGTCAACAAATTTATAATATACATGTCCATAAATTAAAGATAATTCCGGAACATGGGACTAAAAATTCCAAACCAAAAAAAACGTGATTTATTCAAAAAACCCTTAATTTAAACAAATGAAAAGGAGAAGAAATAGTTTCTACATAGTACTAGGTTTTGAAATCTCAGTTATGACTTCCATTCACTTACAGCACATATCACCCGTACAACAACTAAACAATACGTTGTTCCTGTGATGGTTAATACATCAAATTTCCCCCGCACTAGGAAATACAATCCGTATCACGCCGAGACATCCTGAGGAACACATTATCAAGCTACACTTAGAAAAGAGAACTTTATTCAGCAAGCAATTCCCTCTGAGGGTCCAGTGTAAATGTAGGAGGAGGAAGGCTGGCTGTGATTCGAAAGTCAAGCATGTCCTGTACATGTTCTATCGAATTCAAGTTCGGAGAAAATCCTGACCATTCCATATAGGTGATATCTTTCAATTGAAGACAATCGTTGACGATGTTCGAAAGGTGAGAACAGATGATGTCATCGACAAGTACAAATTTGAAAAAACAAATAATTAACATGAACAGATATGTTCTGGAGGTCAGTATAATGTCTCCTTAAGCGAGCACTCCAGCACACCTGCAACGATGGTGCTCAAAGATGTTGTCATGGGAGTACTGAATACCTCAGGTTTCCCATATGAACGCCCGACGTGAATCAGACTGCAAGCTAAACTTCGACTGGTTGGAAAGTATAACAAGCCTATTAAGATGATTTTCATATTCCATGTTCTTTCCTTCAGGCTATCTGCTGATAGCAGAGCTAATTAAATAGGTAGGCATTTACTAACAAATAATGAATAATAGAAATTTTGATTTATGATTATTTTATCCTGACTTTGTTGTTTGATTCTCTAAGCCAGGATATAAATCGTATTCAAAAATAAAAATTAACCTTGCAGTGTGCCAGCCATTTCGATTTATAAATTAAAAGTAATCTTATAGAGTATAGAGCGTCAAAGATTTTGCTTATACTTTAATTTAATTAATTAATATAAAAAACTATTTTATTCATTTTAAATTAAAATCATTTTGTACAATTCTTTATATATATATATATATATATAGCAATACGCCATTCAATTATTACTCTTTAATTAAAATAAATGTTAATTTATATCCATTACAAAGTTATTAAAGAATATATATTTTCGCTTAGCTAACACAATTATTATCTGAATATATTTAGAATACATATTTAATATGAAGAATTGCAAAATATCATGCTCATAAATAATCCTTTGCATCAACAAAAGGTTGGTTACAATTGAAAAGCAAAATTAAAACTTTCAGTTAATTTATTTTATATATATATACATATGTAATATGAATTCTTACAATAATAAACTACTATTGAACCAAAATATACAGCTGTTTTAAATTAAAAATCCACGCTACAAAAATTATCGTTCAAAAAATATTTAAGCAATTTTATTAACAAAATTAAACAAAATTTAATATAACAAAATTAAAAAATAATTAAACAAAATTTTACTACAGCAAAATTAAAAAACAATTAAACAAAATTTTTAAAAAATAAAACTTGTCTAATAAAAAATGGGTTTCAAGCAATCAATTTATAAAATAAGATTTCTAAAATAAATATTTGATATAGAATCACGTATCTGAACATTAGGCCACTACTGTAAGCTATCAGAGAAAAGATCTTATCAAATGGACGGACAACAATCACGTGTTTCCTGTTTTACACGCTCAGACTAACATCTTCTCAAAAAATTAGGGTAACTATTTGGTAATTTTGGTAAACTAATGGTTCTATTTTTGGTTAACTTCCAAAAATAAAAAAATACTTCTTAATTAGCATAAATTGTTGAAAGAATGAAAGAAATATGTTTAGTTACTAAGATAATTTAAAAAAACTGGCTTTGAAGAATGAAAACATTATTCAAATATCTTAACTTTTATAATATAAAATGAATTTATATTGAGAAAAAAATCCTAATAAAGAAGTGAAAAAAAATAAAGAATTACATTATTCAAACAAGCAAACACTTACATATCTGCATAGCTACAGGGTTTCGATAAATTTTTTATGGAATTATCGACCGCTAAGGAATCAAGTTAAGTGAATTCTTCCGGTAAAGAAGCTTCAAAGTTTGTAATGCATATTGAATATGGGAAAAGTGTACTCATAGAATGATCAAAGACATTTAAAATGGGATTAAAAATTCCACTCATTCCATATGCAAAATCCTCTTTCTTTAAGAAAATAACAATGACAAAATTCTATATGGACATGCATATCGTATTAATAACGAACACAAGACCAACTATCAAACATTTTCCTTAAAAAGAGATTTTTCCATTGCAAAGTATTGACTTCTAAACTCAGGTCAAAAAGCAATCAAAGCTGCTACCAATTAATTTAAAAAATCAAAATCGAACTGGATGTTGATCTGGATAATTTTTGATAAGTAATTTTTAGACAAATTCATAGATGTAGACATTCACAGTAGTAATTCATTCAACAGTAGAGATGAATTTTGGCTTAAATGATATATAATGTTTTGCAAATGATCTCTGTAAATCGTGAAACTCGCGATAAAACACTAATGTCTAACTTTTGTAATTTATTCACACGTCATTTCTTTCCTACCCCTATTTTTGAGGAATACAATCAATATACTTCTGTACTGGTTTGAATCAAAACTTGAATTCAAATGTTTTATTGTTAATTAAACCAGCACAATCCCAGAAATCATGTAATCAGCTATGGATAATGTCATTCTGTGGAAATTCCTTTTTACTTGATTTTTTTCTAATTTGTGTGAAAATATTAAAACGTTAGACTGAAGTATTTCCAGGTGTGTTATTATTTACCTTATGTGACTCAAAAAATGATGGCAAAATCACATGGGCATATATTCAAATAGTTGTCTGATAATAATTATTTAAGATTTTTGTTAATCTGTAATCGTTTATAGTTTCCATTATGACAGTAAGCTAAATTTTACATGCAATTGTGTTTGTATTTCAGAACTAAATCTATATAACAGATTAGTTACATGAAAATTTTTGATAATTTAACTGCAATCGTAACTACCAGATTTCATAAATACAAAATTTTATAAGTATTATTATTTTCTAATTTAAAAATATGCAATTACAGTGCAAGCATAAATATTTTAAATTTTTCAAAAAATAAAAAGTACTGTTTACACAATATATATATATACGAAAGGAGCTCTTTTGGTCTTAAAAATTACTTAATTATAGTTCCAAGAGAAAATAAAGGCCTGTAATCTTAAGAGTTCCTTTATACTCTTACAAAAACTTTTCAAATTCTTTATTTGCTGGAATTTTCTACGGTTAAAAACTTCCCCAGCAATTTATCTAAAGAAAACAAAATCATGTCATTAAATCTTTTCCAAAGACATACCCTTCGCTTAACCTTTTTTTCCTCCTTCTTTTCTTTATGGAAACTATTACAAGCACGTCGAAATCGTCTGACGATATATTTTATGCCCTATTGTTCATCGAAATCGTTTGAGACGCCATTTTGTTGGGAATCTACAAAATAATCTTTTGTCTGGTAATTTTGGCGACAAAATCGATTCATGGTGGCAGCTGCAATATGCAGTGAGAACACTTAAGAAGATACTATTTAGTGCCGTTTCAATGATTTCTTTACAGTTGCGTTTCGCGCCTTTTTCACGTGTCTTTTGTATGTAAAATTGTATTTGATGAAATTATCTTGCAAGCAAGCTTCCATTTTCTGTACTGAATATTTAGCTGAGATTAAATAGGACAGGGATAAATTTTCGTACTCAGAAACCCATTTGCGCTTCATGTTTGTATTTTTCATAAAGCTGAAATACTGAATATTTGATGTTGTATTCATATATACGATATTTTTATGATAACAAAAGGGATAAGCAAGACAATGATACTTTATTAGATTCCATTAGGCAAAATTATATTAGAAGGATTCCTTTCTTTTTCTTATTTCCTTTCTTTAGATCATTATCACAAAAATCATTAATAAAATAAATATTAAAAATGCATTATTTATTTTTCAATATATAAATATTTAAAAATAATTAATCAGTATATAAATGAGGCCTTAATATTTTGCTGATAAATAAAATATGTTTTTTCATTTTTTTATTAGTTAAAATGTAAACAAAAACTTATATTGATTACTTTTAAAATGTTTATATAAATTTAACTGTGCCACTAAATGTATTTTATTTATCAATTAAATACAATTATAAAAAATATATACCTAGTAGTCTTAAACAGATTTAGATACATGTTTGTGTTGCATTTTTAATGAATCCTATTCTTATTCATATTATTTATTAAATTACTTCTACAAATTAATTTCAAGGAAATAATATTGAACAAAATAAGGAAAATATATAAATACATATATATCATTTTGATCAGATAAGATGTTTTTAACGATATTTATACATTTTAACTTGCGTTATTTAATTTTTTAAAATTGTATTTGAAGAGCGAAATATTTTTCGGATATATTCGATATCTCTAAAGCTTTTTACATATTTCAATACAAATATATGTATAAGAAATTTTGATTATTTAATTTTCAATGAGATTAGAATTGTAATTAAATAATAAACTACTTTTATTGATATAAAATTATAGAATTCTTTCTATTTTTGTATTTTTAATGATTTAATTCTCTTTTATAAGTTGGTATTGAAGACGAAAAATTGGATAATTTTCACAGAATTCTATTTTTAAGCATATTAAATAATTATTTTTTATATTTCTTTAATTTTTATCCCAAAATATTTTTTTTCCTAAGAGTTTTAAAAATCATTAAATTTTATTGTATCTTTCTATTATCGTAAAAAATATTTTATTGTATAATCATTAAATAGAATTCAAAAATCATATTTTTTACATTTTTATAAATTCTACTTAAAAATATTCATTTTCAAAATGTCATTAATAATAGAATTCTACTTAAGATTATTTATTTAGAATAAATAGGGTTCGTTAAAATTATGATTTATTTCTAGTTTTTTTAAATACAAATTAACTTGAATTTTAATTAAGAAAATCTATTTGGGAAATCATATTCGTTGCTTTTGTCATTTTTTATATCATATTTTCAGCTATAAGTTTTCTGCAGATATAATCTCTTTGTCATTATTAAGTATTTTGCATTTGGATTTCTCATAAAATATTTCCGTTTAATTACTTTACATATATTTTGAAAATTCCGTTGGAAAAGGGTTCTACTTGACGTTACCCTAAAATTTGAAATTTCCATCACTAAGAAAATAAAAAAAAATAGTATAAAGCAGTGTAGGGTTGCACCGCATAAACACACGCACAAAATATATATATATATATATATATATATATATATATATATATATATATGTTACCGTGAAAGTCCGAAATCTGGAGAATGTCGACATTCGCTGGTGAATGTCAACATTCACGTAGTCGCTTGGTGTATGTCCGAAATATTTGCTAGATATCCTCATTTCTCACTTACACCGGCAAATGTTGACATCCACAATGCACTAATGGTGAATCTTGAATATGCGTTTCATCTCTCCGTATCCAGAGAGGAGAAATGCAGATTTGCATTTTCTTATCTCAATATTTCAGGCGTGAAAAACGTAAAAATATATTCCAGCAAAACACAACGTGCTCTAGGCCGCACCTCTTTGTTGACGTTGCCTTCTGTTATCTCCTTTTCGAGCTCTTTAATCATCTTTTCAAATTCCACCAAAGCTTGTCTGCGATTGTCGACATATACCGGCGATGGTCCGAAAGTGCAAGAAATGTAATCAATTGTACGGTCTTTCACCAACGTTTTTGGTATGTGTTGACATTCACCGGTGAATGTCGACATTCTCTGATTTCGGTCGTTCACGGTAACATATATATATATATATATATATATATATATATATATATATATATGATATTTTCTAACATTAATTCTTTATCCCTTTAAAAGTTTTTACGTAAGAATTATCCGTTTTCATAAAATTTACAGTAAAATAGCCCCTAAAAGTTAACAAATAATGTCAAGAATTCTTTCTTTCAAATTTACCAGCTTAAAATAGAAATAAAAATCGCATTTTATTTCTCTCAAAAAAAAAATATTCTTTACTCAAAAGAGCCTTTTATGAAAAATATGTGGATATGAATATTCGGGTGTGTGTGCGCGTGATGTCATGGTATCTTAAAATGGTTAGAAAAAATAGTATCGTTTTGTTTTTAGACATTTGTTTAAACATTACACAAAAAAATTCGTTTTGAATACTAGCTCAGAAAGACCATGACAAAAGAAATATAAGTAATAAATCGCTTTAGGAAATTAAACTGGATTTTTTTTTAATAAAAACATCATTTCCTGTATTTTCTTAAAGAAAATAAATTATTGGTTTCTTACTGAATAACATGAATTGAGGTGCAAATGGGTATAAGAAAAAATTTTTAAAATATATTTAACAATTATCTTTATTAAGCAAATAACAATTACCATTATTTAATTCTTTATTATATGACGGAAATAAGTACTTCTGTGCGAGAAGTCCAAATCTATGATTCAACAAAATTGTATTTTCAGAAAAACTTTGAGAAGAAGATTATTTTGATTACTTTGAACTTATATTTAAAATGAGTTGTTTAACGTAATTTGAAATTTTCCTCGCTAAAAAGGGAACAGGTTTTATAAAAGAAAATCTGGATGTTCCTTTATAAAACCAGAATTTTATTTAAATACTATATAGTGAATTTATATGTTATTCAAATACTATATAGTGAATATACTGAGTTAAAATGATATAAAAGTATTCGTAATGAATTCGAAATAGAATTTCAGAAAGTTGTTTATATTCTAAAAGTTTACGGACATTTGCTGATGACATACGACTGTGTCCCGACGAAATAAAAACCATTCCACCGAGACAAAACCATTTTAAAACAAAGCAAATCTCAGCATCTGCCTTAAGCATGACTCAGTCCGTAACAAAAAGACTGTGACAGCCCTGTACCACGTACACGCAATCGCCATAAAAACCCCACCTTTTTTTGTTTTGGCGTATACATATAAACAAAGTTACTGATAGTGAAAGCGACGATATATCAAATGTCCTTGTCTTCCTCAAAGTAATACATCAGTATCCCCTTTCTTTTTACTCTTGGTATATCTTTTTTTGTCAATGGGAATAAAAGATTTTGCTTTCTCTCGATGGCAGCACCGCTTTATTGATCTCGATCCGAAAAGCTGATAAAGTCAGTCACGTGTCTCGGTGACGCGATAAAGTCGAGAAACGAAGGGAGTGTACTCCACTCTGAAATAGCTTTTCTTTAATTTCTTTTCCAAGAAAAGTTTTAGTGGAGGGAGATATTGTGTGGGATGGCTTAGAAGATGCAGAATGTATTGAATTACCAGATGTAATTATTTTGCCTTTTGAAAATCCTCTTTCCTGAGTTCTGATTTTATTCGGAATGTCTGTTCTCATTTCTCCTCTCTTCGCTTATTCTTTCAGTTAGAACTATTTCAAGACAACATCAAAAATCCATTTCAATTGAAAAATAAATTTGATCATAGGATTGATTGAATTATTTATTACAAGCAACTGAAGCTTTAAAAAAATCAAATGACTTTTTTTTAACTTTAAATTAATTGGTGGTAACATCTAGAGTATGTTTTGTGTAGTACTATAATGAATCATATTTTTCTTCATTTTATATAAAAATGAAATTTTTTAAGAAGTAATGGTGAATCAATCAACACAATACTAAAATTGATAAACTTTTAATCTAATCTATGTATTAATCAATGAAAACTATATTAGAAATTTAATATTATATATTTATTAAGCAAATATGTACTTTTTATTTAAAATTCAGACATAAATTTAGTTAGTCTTCTTAGAAAGCATTAATGTAAAATTTTGTTCATTCTGATTTCAAACGATAAGTGATATTAGTTTAAAATAACAATGTTATGAATATCATTATGACATCCAGGTTATTTTTCTCAATGACATCATGAATTCTCTTCATTCTTACGAGTGAAATCAAGGCATTAAATTCCTCGTTTTCAGTCATTTTTAATGATAATTACAAGTATTCTAGTAAGACACTTTGTAATGTATTATCAATTTATAGTTTGAAAAACTCATGTAAACTGAAATGGAATCAAATTACTGTACTCGACAGGTAAAAAAATAAGGATGCCAAGATTTTTATTTATTTATTTATTTATTTATTTTTACCATTTTTAATTTAGTTGTTGAAATAGTAGGCTATATGAATAATTTTCATAGTTAAATTTTCATATAATATGTCACAACGTTTTTTGAAAAATATTCATAGTTTAATTTTATAATAAGTCGTTAGGCGCTCTTCCTTTTGTTAAATATTAATAGGATGCTATCTGCTTAAAATTGAAATTGTTGGAGTATCCTTATACTCAAATTTTATTGTTAAAATTATTATTTAAATAAAATACAACTGTGACTCTTACTAAGATTATAAATTTCATGGTGATTTTTATACTACGCAGGTTATAATTTCAGCAGCTTCCATTTAAATGTATTTATACACTGTTAAATGCAAGCTGCGGAAATTATAGCTGTGTGTGTATGAGAGAGAGAGATAATGAATATAGTCCTATTCATAAAATGTAGTTTCGTACAGATAAAGAAGAAATAATTTGTTTTCATAAAATTATTTTTGTACTTTTCTGTAAGAGAGAATTAATTTAGAAAACATCATTTTAACTTTTTTTGTAGTCAAATAAGATTTTCTGGAAGTTTTATCATGTTGTGAGAAACTAAATGTTAAGCTATAGAAGATTTTAATAACTTCACTCAACAACTTCTGACTAAGCCTATTTTTGCTCCTTCTTATCAATAAATAGATGGACTTAATAACCTATGGCCTAAAAACCTATGAATTATATAGGACTATTGTCCAATTATTCATATGCCACATTATAAGTTCGTATATGAATGTTGCATTTACATTTTACCTGCATTTATTCTTTTAAATATATTTTTTATCCACTTCTAGCTTTATATATTACAAAAAGCTTTTCAGAATTTATTCCCTTGGAAACATTCTAATCTAATTCAATAATTGCTAAAATAAAAATTTTATTTTTAGTGTAAAGTCTATGGAAATTGATATGGATAAAAATATTTTATATACTCATATACAATTTCAAAATCCGCACATTATGTTTATATAGCAAATACACGTAAGCGTTTTATATATTTACTGATACGATAAAAATGAATAATATGATAGAAAAGAATAAAATTTTGATAATAAGCCACTCACCATTATTATCAATTACCAAGAGTCAATCACTATTATTTTTTTATTTATTACTTTAAAAATCCTGTCTTCTTGTTATCGCGTTTTCAAGTAACTTTTTTCTTATGCCTCTGTTTTGTGTTACACATATACGCAATAAATTAAAATTAATTATTTAATTAAAATAAAATCTATAGTTATATTGTTTATGAGATTAAAATTAAAATAATCATTTTTTATAATAAATCAATTTGTATTTCTTATGAAATTCGAGGAATACCCCATGGAGTTCAATGAAACCTAGATCTAGGTAAGGTTACACCAGTAATACATTCCAAATCCTGTATAAATCGAATCTGTCGATGAGTACTATTTCCTAGCTTATTTGCATTCTATGTTAAATATTAGAAGAGCTTCACATGTGATGAGTTACAGACAATATAACTCCTTCAATAATTAGGAAGCACTCTACCATCAAGTCCAAGACTGTTGAAGACTAATGCTGCTGAATTGCATTTATGCAGTAATTCACCATTAGGGTCCTTCAAGATAAGAGGTTTGGGCAACACAGCCGCGATATAGAAGATCTCCTTTGAATGGCTACAAGCTGAACATTCAAGCACTTGCGCTTTAACAGCAGTTAACACATGTTCGGGGGGTAACAATAATTGAAATCAATTTGATTGGTACGTGCAGCCAAGTAGCAGTTACAAATGCCTTTAGATGTAAGTTCTAGCCATGAAATAGGAGCTCGATTCTTAATGGTAATTCAAAATGCAAAGAGGAAAGTGATGTACTCGTTAGAATGATGGTTCACTAAAAAAAGGACGATATCACTCATTATTTAGGAATTAATTTAATAAAATTTCAACAAATAGATGCTTTGAATGTTCTGAATTGTAAGGAAATAGGAAAAAAATTGAAAAAGACAAGATTATTATTGTTCAGCTAATTAATTGTAGTAACAAATTACTGTAATTTTATTTCAAAATGAATTTTATTTTGAATTTAAATAGTACATGTTAGAACTAAAACTAACTGCAATTTTTTAAAATTAATAGATTATGCATATTTCTACGAAGTAAATAGTTTTATTAATATTAAGCTTAAATTAAATTGTTTTATTAATATTAAGCTTAAATTAAATTGTTTTATTTATATTAAGCTTATAACTGACTCATCAGTTTTCGCCTTTGTTTTTTTAATTGATAAGGCTCTTATTATCTTTCAAAACAAAAAATACTAGAAAAACAAGTATTCCAAATTAAATAAATCCTACTTTTTAAAGCAATAAAATATAAATAAAATAAACTTCAATCTAAAAAAATATTTTAAATGCTTACTAAAATTTGAAATTAATGATAGATATATCAAAAGGTGACACATTGGCTCCACTTGGCTAATGTATTAAATTCTTAAAATTGTATGTTCCAAATATTTTTCTAGTTTTTTTGTGCTATTTATTCTACTTTAACTTAAATTTGAACTTTAATTTAATAATTAAAAAGTTAAATTCATAAATTTATGAAACATTTCTAAATTATAAACAGACAATATCTGTCAAGTACTTATCATAATTTGATGAAGAACAAAATTTTACTTTCACTTCAAGAAATTGTTTAAGCAAAAATTATCAACTTTAAATTTAAAATCAATTTTTTATACAATATTCTTTTGTAAAATTGTAAAATAAAATAAAATGTAATCTGCTTATATATATATATATATATATATATATATATATATATATATATAT
>JAPDSC010152835.1:27493-43436 GCA_026290005.1 Latrodectus geometricus
TATATATATATATATATATATATATATATATATATATATATATATTCTAGGAAATTAAAAATTATTATTTAAGCTTAAAATTAAACACAGGAATACTTTTTAAAAAAACAAACTTTGATTTTTTTTTCCATTTAATAATATTGAATATTACAATGTCCTCTAACAAGCCATTTGTTTCAGTAGATAATATGAAAATATAAAGTCATATTATTGTATGATAATTTAGTGTCACTTTATAAAGTAATGAAGTGAAGCTCTTAGAGATTCTTCATGTTCGATTATTTTGAAATATAATTTTAGGATATGAAAAGAAAAATTTATTATTTAATAGTAAGAAAACATGTGACTTATAATAATTAACTTATATAGAGACACATCACAGCCTTCAACATTAGTTTTAAAAATTAAAAATAGAGATTGAACTAGAAAGTTAGGTCTATCAAAGCATTAGATTTGTTTCATTAAACAACACACACAAAAGCACAGATATTTTTAATATATATAATATGCTTTTGTGTGTTAGTTAATGCAATTCATTTGTATATTCAATTTTCATGGTCAAAAAGTATTATTTTCTTAAATTAAAATAATCATTCTACATATTATTTTCTTTTCAGTGAAATAAACGAAAGATATCAAATAAATAAATACAGATTCAAGTATGCCTAATATAATTACAAAATACTTTTCTTATATTAAAAGAGGAATATACAAACATATTATTTCTCCTTTGCTCAAAATGGAATTAGTATAATTAAAATAATAAAGTGATATATTGTAAAAAAATTGCAGAAATAATGTTAATATGTTTGTCCCCACTGTGAATCGGAAATTATAAATGTCTTAAAAGGAATTTTTTTAAATTACTTAATGAGAGAATATTAATTATAAGTATTTATGTTTAACAATACTGTCTTAATTAAAAATAAAATTTTTAATTGTTGCACCATGTTATATACACAGTCCAGTCCTATTAATGTGACAATCAGGTACCATCAACATCGACGTTAAATAACCAATCACAGAAGGCAGGTGGTAGCAGAGTATAGTTGAGCGTATGTGAAAGGTTTGTGAGGGCTTCAGAAATTATTTCAGTCTTTTGCTAAATGCAGAAATGGAGTGATATATTTGGCATGCAAAATGCATGATCAATAGCTTTCAGGTGAAGGGTGGGAGCATTTCCGAAATGACTAAATTTGTGAAATGTCTGCTGACCATAGTTGTAAACGTTTGCTGTTTATGGCAAAAAGAAACTGTCCAAAAACAATAACATGATCAATGTGGTGCGTAACGGACCGTAGATGATAAAGGTGAATGATGGCTGTGGAGATATATGAAACTGAACTTTTTCAGACATGTTACCATTGAGCAACTGAACACCTACATAATCCAAGGGGCTATAAACAATGTCTCTCAAAATACTATTCGGCGAATGCTGCTCTTTGAGGCCTCCAAAGTAAACATATGGCTCATTCGCCTATGGTGACTGTTGTTAATCGACAACGAAAGCTGGAATTTGCAAGAGAATATCGTATGTTCAGCAAGTGGGGCAGGTAGCCTTTTCCAATGAATCACGTTTATGCCCCATCAGACAGAAGGATTTTGACGCATACGACAGGAAACCTCTAAAAACAAACAACCTGCAAAAATAGGTATAACGGGCCAGTTTAAATAAGGTAGCATTATGGTCTGAAAAATGTTTTATCATTGTGGAAGGCACGTACAATACAAGTACACATCTGTCCCTGCGCATCATGCCCACTTCTCAATGTGCATTGTTTCTGCTCAGGATAAAGACATCTACCAGCAGGAAAAAGCGAAGTGTCATGACAACTGATAGTGCATGTGCGTGGTTCGAAGAGAACTAGGAAGAGTTTTCCATTCTCTCCGTATCCACAAACTCAACAAACTTAAATTCAATAAAGAATGTAGACCATCTCGATCCGATTGTTTGGAGCATGAATTCTCACTAGCGTAATCTAGCTCCGCTGGCCAAGGTGCTGTAGTCACAGTGGATCAACATCCCAGTAAACAACTCTAGAAACAGTCCTTTAAGTCTCATATCAGTCTGCACTGTGAAAAGTAGTTATTCTGTCTTTTGACAAGTGGTCACATTAATGTGACAGGATTGTGTATATAAACAATGGTCGGGAAGCCCCAAAAAACCTACTCGATAGATATTTTTCACGTTAAAATTTAATACAGTTACCCATTATTTATAAAATGAGTTGGATTTTATAAATAATAAATTGTCTCTATATCTATTCATATATATATATATATGTACGTATATGCATATATGCATTTATATTTTGTATACATATGCAATATAAAGCAAGTGAATTTCAAGGAATCAATAAAACACAATACCAAAATATTATAATTATTGCAAATATAAAGAGTATTTTCAATAATTATAAATTAATTAGAAAAATCAAATAAAACAAATGATTAATTAATTAAAATCAAGGACATTCCTGTCAACTTTATTTTAAATAATGAATCGCTTGGAAAATTGCACGAATGTGTAATTCTGACCACAACAGTAACACCCAACCATTGAAATTCTTACAAGAATCCTGAAAACACCTACTTTTATCTAAGTATATTTAACTTTGAATATATGTCATGGTTCTTAAATTATTTTAAGTTTTTTAATTTAACTCATAATTTTTCAAATTACTTTTAGCAACCATATCTTTATCCAATTTAATGAATAAATTTTGATGCGCTCTTTTATTCTTTTTACTGTATTTCTTGTTGTTTCCTTTTTGTGTACATTGATTTGATATATTTTTTACTTTATTTTTTTGGTATAAATATTTCTGTGAATCTTACCTTTAATGCAACACTCTTCTGGGGAATTACGCTATGATTTTTAAACCAATCTATTTCGGGCCTCTCAGAAAAGAGTGTTTAATTTGCATATCTGACCGTCCTTATCTTGAAGATGAAGTAGTCTCTATTCCCTTTTTCTATTTTTTGTATTAAAAAGTTTTATATTATTCATGTTAGTGATTTTACAAACTTTGTCAGAATGTAATATTATTTTTCAGATTATAATATATATATGTGTGTGTGTTTTTAATAAGAAATGAGAGTATTTGTAATAATGAATTCATATACATTATTATTACTTTACAAGATAGTTATTCATATAATTTAGAAGTATTATACACTTTTTTATTAAGTGACAGTGGTTTTCAAGTTACACATAAGTGAATGGTATATGCATTAAAAGACGAGCATTTAAAGAAATAGTTTTTTACCACCTTAAACATAAAAATTTAGTCTTATCGTATCATTTTCAATTTTTCAAATTAACTTATCATGATCTAATATCAGTTCTTACAATTATTTGTCTTTTATATCTTATAATACCATTAATGCTCTAAAATACAGTAAAACATCTGAGTTCTGTAAAAAAATATTTAAAAAAGTGAACACTTATTAGAATTTTAGTTCTAATATTTGTTAAATGTAGATCTCCGTCGCTAATAGAATTGTTATTTGTAATTCCAGAATGTTTTTATATTTATAGACCTTCTCATTTATTTTCCGATAGTATAGCTTTCGTAGACTGTTCGAAAAAAACTTCCACAAACACTAACATCAAAAAATGCTCAAACCTAAAAACTTAGTTCTTAGATCTTCTCATCCCAAATAAATCAATAAAAGAAGAGGAAAATTAAGAAGCTTTTACTTTCAGTCTTCACTAGATAAATAGAAAATCAGAACTTGTAGAGTAATTTCTAATTAGGTTAAAATGCAAAGTTAGTTTCTCATCATGTCATTAAAGTTCCTTTTTCTAAGCTGTAAATCAACCAAATGTGTGGTTATCATAATATAACACATAGTTATAGTTAAGATAAATTTTTGAAGACTACATATTTATTTTAACATTTATTGCGTATTTTTATATTTGTTATTGAACATTTTTATAAAGGCAATATACATTTATTAAATGATTTCTGAATTAAAGCTGGTGATTCAATTATTTAAGAAATAATTAGCTACCAAAGTGTAAATACAGCTAATTTTTATTGAATATAAACTGCATTGATGTAATTTTCTTTATGTGTTATGCTTATTTTTATTTACATAATTTGTATTAACATTGTATTCGAAGTCCATTTTTTAGCACATTTTATTTTTACTATCTTAACTTTTATAAATGCTAAATACGAACTTGAACTTCAGTATGATGTTGGCAAACTTAAATCTTGGACATGCACAGGTTGAAAACCCTTTTTTCTAAAAGGAGGATAAATAATGCATTCTAATGCATAATTCATTCAGTTCATACAAATAAAACGTTGACACCATTTTATTGCTATAAAAATACTGGAATGTATTATTCCTTTTGCTTTGCTTCCAGTTTCTAGCACAGCTTTCCAAACTCTGAATTATTTATTTTTCAATTTCTAAAGATAATTATTCCACTGAATTTAATTTGACTCAAGGTATAGTATCACTGCAAAAATTTCATTGAGATTCTCTTTGTTGCATTTAGGTATTGAGAAGAGCCACTCATGTGGGACTACATCTTTTTTTGGTGTTTAATTCCTGGACTTTATTGATAAAAGATGTGGGGATTATGAATATGGGTTATAGTTGGGTAGGATTATTTCTTAATATTATATGTGCAAATATGACTTTTTGTGATGATATTATTTTTTATTTATACATGTGCTTGTGTTTATTTGGATATTAGAGCCATAAAGTACGTATTAATGAAATACAGGTATTTGAAAGAAGTTAAGCAAAGTTGTTAAAGTGTTTAACACAAAGCTATTGATCAGAAAACAAGATCTGGACACGTAATTCGTTGTCTTCAGTGACTAATAAATTTTTGATCTTGACGAAGAAGAAAAACATGGAACAAGATAATAAAAAATAACTGTGCGCAATTCTGAAGGAAAATTTTAATCAGCGACCCTTTCAAATATAATTATTGTTTGACTTAAACACCATTACATGGTCCATGGATATCAACGATCTTTCCAAAGATCTTTGTGTAATGTAGTTATTATAGTAAACACCAATATTGACAAGAATAAAGTGTCTGGAAACCAACCAAATATATCATGTGATCTCTCGTTTCTAGTTACATAACGAAGATGACGTAATTATGAAGATGAATACAATCTTCAAATTGAAATTTCATGATGTGAGCAAGATATTTTGTGTGATGTAAGCTATTCATTCCTGCATTAAAATATATGAATAGCACGGCAAACTTGCTACTTGTAATTGGCAAATTTATGATATAATAGTTACAAATTCATTCTAATGGCAATGGCTACACCTATATATATACTATGCTAATGCTACATATCTTGCAGTGATAATATTATGAAGAATCAGGCAATATTTAAGTCAAAGACTGAGAAGAAGATTCACAAGACAATTGATGTTGTAGTCATATAAACAGGCATCTAGGTAAGAAAATCTTTAAGTAGTTATGTATTATATATTTGTGTTATACAAGCAATTAAATATCTATTCAATTAAATACTTGAGACAAGTTATATATATTTTTAATTTTCCAATCTATTCAATTAAATATTTGAGACAAGTTATATATATATATATTTTTCAATAACCATCAATAATATTTTCTATCTTGAAATTATAAGTATAATATAATTAAGAATATAATTACTTTTGACGCTAATATCAAATATAATTAAAGAAATGCAAAACTATACTGCAGTTTATTAAGCCCTTAACTACATTTAAAAAGTTACTAACTATAACACAGATTACCAGAGCTACTATCAAACTATTTAAGGAGCGCAAATTATGAAAATTATTTACCTATTTGTACATGCAGGCGGAGAAATACTTTTAATCTTCATTAAATAAACTAAAAGCTGGCTATTAAACTTGTTTCTTGGTGTATCTTAGTTATATAAAAGTTATAGCGCAACCTTGTAATAAAGGCAAAAGATTACCAGACTTCTATTAATATATAGCACTTATCGGTGCAACATCATGAAGTGGTATATACGAATCATTCGCTCTGCAGTGAATGAAATCACTTCCTCCTCATGCACTTTGTATGATTACTTTTGAAGTTCTTTTCTTTATTCCTTTCTTTTACTATTTCCATTCCCTTTTCGTAACCGAACGAATGAATTAAGAATTCGCTTACTGCGAAAAGCCTTTATGGAAAATAATTTTATATGTTATATTAGTTATAAAAATATGTCATTTATGGAAAGAGAAAGTTAACTAGCTTTTATATTAGATTATTGCTAAAGTTTTATTCAAAAAAGAAAAACAAAAAACAAATAAGTATTTACATTAAAAATATTCATCATGTTGATGACCGACTATTTTTTTCTTGTTCAATTAAGCATCTTTTTCTTCATAAAATAAAAATTTAAGATACTAACTCCAATATCATAAAAGTTTGATAAATTTATAAACAAGGATCAAAATTAGTTTGCTGCATTTAAACTTTATTTATAAAAAATTTTATTCATGAAAACATTGAGTACTTATCATTTCCGGAAAGTTATATAAATGGTATTAATCTTTGTTATGTACGCCATGTTTTATTATTAAAATGGATATTTTCAAAGAAAACAATGAAAACATTTTATGAAACCAATCGCGAATAAAGATAAAGTAAATAATGTCTTGCAATTAAAGGTGTTATTCAATATATATATAAAGAACTTAAAAATTCAAATCAAACTAAAATAAGTTCTTTTACTTTTTATAAGCTATTTCTTACGATATTAAATTGAGCTTATTGATTTATTATTTTTACGATTTAATATTGATTTAATATTTGGATCAAATTTTCACCAGTTCTATATTAAATTACAAATTGATAATTACAAAAAAAGACATGAATTCACAATCGCATAATAATTGGACCACATTTTTCAAGGTTGTATCACCCGGGTTCAATTCCAGTAACTTTTGTGTAACAGAATATGAGTTCTTCACTTCTGCTTTTTGCATAGACATCTGATGAGAGTGCATGGTTGTTTTTTAGGTTCTCACTCCTATGGGACCCGTGAATGCAGCCCATTATCCAAGAAAAGACTTCCAAAGAAATAGTAATAAAACCCAACACTTAGACTGTACAGGGAAGTCTGCTGGTGAAACAGCAACATCGCTCAAGTCTATAATATTTTATGGATAATATAGTTTTGGCCATATAAGTACAATAGTTTTCTACTTTTAGTCTATATTCTACGCTAAGTCAAAAAATTAAAGCCATGATAGAATTCCTGTTTGTAACTTCGAGGTGTACAGCTTAACGCCATGGAAAAATGAAAATTCCAAGTACTCAACTTGACAGATATGAAACACAATAACTACTACATCTTATTTATAAGTAATTTTAATTTAATGGGATATTTTTATCCCTAAAGAATCCCATTCCACAGGTAAACCGCATTTATAGTTAAAATTCATTAATTAAAAGTGGGAAAATATTCCAGAATATATATGCATAAGAATGGAAGCTTCATAAACACGCCGTCTATAAATGAGGAAAGAAAAGGAAAATTTAGTATAAATAAATATAAATCAATGTTTTCATATTATTTATATAATAACAACGTTTTTCTTAAAACAAAATTTAATGTTGAATAGATTGAAATTTTTATGAGAATAGTTTTGAAATATTTCTATTCTATTATACATATATGTAACTAAATTAAATGAAGCAATTTAACTACATAGATTTAATACTCATTTAAATCAGTCAAAATAATTGAAAATTATTTGGAGGAATATTATTGCCTTTCTATAAAATAATTGTTAAATTAATGTTTCCAAATTTAAAAGCTCATGTCTGTCTATTATTATTATTACATTTCCAAGAATGTAGAAAGACTTTGATTTGACTTTTTATTATATTTTAGAAGTCATATTAAATCTAGTTATTAAAGAAGAGTAATTTTTAATTTATTTTAATGTAGACATTAGTTATGGGATCTGCAACTATTTTCGTCAAATTATTTATGAAATTCCAAGAATCTCCTTGAAATGTTACTTAAACGTCAACTTTTTAATTCCCTTAAAGACTTAATGCACTAAAATATTTTCTGCTTCAGTACCTGATATTTAAACAGGAAACATTTTTTATTTTCAAGGAAAATTATTTAGATTAAATCATGTAATTAATATTTCTGAAGTGAAAAATAATACAGAACATTATGTATTTTGATCTCATTAATTTAGAAATTAATTTAGAGCTGAAAATATTTCATCAAAGTTGCATTTATTCAACCAATTCATGTAAATTTCCTCATGCAATCAATCGTAGCATGATATGAGACGTGGTCAATCATTAAAGGCACTAGAGTAAGGAATTATTCAACTGGAAAAAAGGAGAAACCAGAGGAAAGAAGATATCTTCCCAACTGACCAATAAGATTCAGATGACCATGGGAATTAGCCCCCTGCGCTGCGCTGAAGAGATTGCAACATGAGAAAAAGAAATAAATTGTTGCTAAAACTCATATCCTCCTGTTTGTGCGGGCAACGATATATATAGAAGCTGACGTAGAAAACCCGTATATTTATTGGCAATAAATTATAGGAATACCAGAATTCTTATTACTTTTACTTCTCAACCAATCACCAACCTTTATATCTTAGACCAAAAGAAAGATATATTGCACTATTGCAAAAATAATTGCAGCTTCTATGAGGAATAAGCATTTTAAGACTCAAATAAAATTCTCCATCATATTCTGTTTGCTCATTTTTTTTTACATTTATACTACTTATATAAGATATATACTTATTTTATTTACATACACTTTGATTAAAATAATACCTATTGTTTGAGATAAAGTTTTAAACATATATGTGTGCCTATATCAAATTTCATAAATATTAATAAATAATTGAATGTGCATAAACACATAGATATTTCTTAAACACATAAAAAATATCAAGTAAATTAAGTGACACAAAATTAAAACTTCTATAAAATTCTTTATTACGCTTTGCTTTTTAGTTTTAATTATATAATAAATAAAACAAAAAAACATGAAACTTTTTCTTATAAGAACCTACAACAAAAATTCGAATTTAAGTTGTATTTAATTATTATATAAAAGACCATTAGATATCTTAAGTTTGCAACAAAAATATAGCATTCAGTTAAATTTTTTAGAGAGAGAGAGAGAGAATAAAGAAACATTGATTGGTATTGAAAAGAGCATGAATTAAATATTTGTATACTTTAAAAACTGTGATTATTTCATTTTACAAAATTTATCAAACCAATTATTTATATTTACTTCAAACAAAAGATATGATGATTTTGCTACATAAAATATTTTGTAAACCTCATACAACATAAATCTTTAGTATTATAAAATTGTTATTTAAAAAACGAAGAATTATAATTTAAATCTGTTTTCGGTTTTATGAAGGTTAGGTTTCTTTAAAAACTGTTCTATAATCCAACTATATCTTTTTTCGACTATAAAGAAAATATAATTCCTCTCGCTTAAATTAACGAACTTTGAAGAAATATAAACAAAATCAAATCCTGAAAAATTTCCATTTGTGCAAATAAAGTTACAGACACTTTTCTATAATAATCAGTATAATATTTTTGACTTAAAAGCTTAATTTTTTAAATCAATTTTAATAAAAAAAATGCATTTTGATTCAGAGAGAAAATTGACTGAATAATGAAAATCGCATCTTGAAAAATGAAAATTCTTTATTTTAAATATTGTAATAAGAGTAGATATATTTTCTCTCACATTCAATTTTTCTTAACATGAATAATTTATTTCTTATAAAAATTTAAATTCTGTCATCATCTACACTGTTATATTTTTCATCCAAATTGGGGAAAAATGTATTAAACAGAATATTTTTAATATTTATTGGTTTACATTTGTATTAATATTTTTTCTTAGTAAGATAAAATATAAAAGTAACATGTTTTTGTTAGTTCCTGTTTAACTTACTGTAACTTAAAAGAAGAAAAAAGTCGTTTATATTGAAAATTCAGAATATTTTTAAAAAGGAAGAAAATTTTAATTTTAAAACATTTAACATAATTTGGGAAAACTGGTGCTATTTGTATACATATAATAATTTTTCCTAATTTATTTTTTATTGCACAATACTATATTTGATTGTAAAATACATTATTATATAATACAACATTTTTATATTATGAAAGTATCAATGTAAATCAATGTACATAAAATCATCATTGCGTTTGTTCGGCGAATGTTTGACTGACAATGTATTGACAATGGCTGCATGGAATGAAATAACGTTTATATCAGAATGTCTCTGGTTAACATATAACATAAGATATTTTTAATTTCAAAATTTTAATTATAGCATATGAAATTAAAACATAACTAACACTACTTTGAACTTTCTGAAAAAACTTATGCCATGATATAATTAATTTAAAAGATGTGACTTCCAATTTCTTCTCTCTTTAATAAAGAAGAACTACCATCTACGTGTATCTGCAAGAAGTCGGAAAAAAATAAGTATAGCTCTTTACTTACTTTTACTTTCTAATACTTTCTAATACTTACTTTTACTTACTAATACTTTTTTCTACATTTCCACAATATATTTTTTAAAATAACTTTTATACTATTTTTCCATTTTCGAACAAAAAAATATTGAACCCACATGCAGCGTGTTTGGTTATTGTTTACTTAAATTAAACATTTATTTAATACTTTAGAAAAGAATAATATTTTATATCATAATCTGTAATATATAGTACAGGGTGTAGGTTCTATCCTTGGGCTGGGAAGGTCGACTCAGCCTTTAGTCCTTCAACTGAGTACCAAGCATGTTTGGGAACTAAATATTGGAGATTTCGCTTTAGGCTAACTACTTAACCGGGATGTTTCTTTCGCACCTCAGAGTATTCGGTCAAGAAAATAGATACACAAATTGTTGGACAGTAATATAATACCAAATAATATATATATATATATATATATATATATATATATATATATATATATATATATATATATTGAATTTTTAGTAAATTTTATTCAAAACTTCCAAAATCTGATTCTTTACTATTAAATTAAAGAGATCTAGAAAATAATGAGTTAAATTTGAATCTGAATAATTTAGTTTCTGCCAAGTTATATACAGCTTCCTGCTATATAATTTCTTTATGCGGGAAAAAATTTTCCACAACTTTGAAACTTGGAATTATTGACGATATGCTTAAACGTTATAGTTTATTATGCAAAGATTATTAGAAAAATTTTATTTTTAAGGCATGTAAATTGCGTATCAATAGAAACACCATAATGCTAAAGATTAGTTTGGGGAAAAAAGAATCCATGTGAATAGATTTCTTTTTCCCCAGACTAAACGGTGAATAGTTAAAGTGATCGATATCTCTCATAAAGTTTCGGTCAAATAATTTCAGATTTACGATGATTGCATTAAGTTTTTTTTATGTTTTGCATTAAAAATTTTTTTTTTTTACTGTTTTCTGTTTAGTTTATTCAATTTTGAATTGCAGGGTGTTATAAAGGAAGTCAGTAAAGAGAAAATTTGAACATTTTACAGTTTTTCTTTTATAAAGGCTTAAATGCAAGTCAGGAGGCTGAAACTGTAGATGATGTTTATGGTCTCGAAACTATAACAGCCAATTGCCTGAAACATCGGTTTAGTCAACATCATTAACTATATTTGACGTTGAAAATGCGCTTCACATAGGTAGTTCCATCGTCGAAATTGTACATAAAATCACTGAAATGATGGATGTTGGCCGGCATGTTATCCGTCGCAACAGCACCTGGGAGATATAGATTCACCATAAAAGAATTTTAAATTATATAAACAAAGAGAATCAGAAGCATACTAAACGTAGACTCGAAGTTCACGTAAAAATAATGGATTTCTTTTTCCCCAACATAATAATAACTTTTAAACACTTAAGTGTTTCATGAATCTTCTTACAAATGGAATACATATAATTATAATAAAATATACTTTTTTTTTTGTTGCTTGAAAGTTAATGTGAATTAATTTATCTAAATCTGATAAACATCTTCTATTCTTGCTTTATTATATAATTCAAATTACTGTTACTTCATATACATTTTTAATTAAAAAATTTTAAATTAAAAATGTATTCTTGAAGATATTTTACAGCAGCCCAACGTGTTTCATGGTTAGCGAAACTGACTATGGATGGGGAGGACCTGGGTTCGAATCCCAAATCGAGCATGGATGTTCTTTCTCTTTTTCTCTCTGTGTTTCTTGTCCTTTCCTCACATGATGGATAAATGTGACCCGCCTTATAAACTGTTTTGTGGTGGTGTGGCGGGGCGATGCTACTCGTACCTACGTGACTTGGTTCACAGGTGGGTAACGATTAAATGAGTAGCAGTTTCCGGCCTTGTTGCTTAAAATGGGCTAATGTTACTTACTTGCTAAAGGGTGCCCACCATTAGAAAAAAAAAGATATTTTACATTATTTCTAGGAATTTAAAGCATAGTCCCGTGTTGAATATAAATTTGAAAAAAATAACAACTTAATCAACTGTGCGACATCAAATGAAATTGCATTATTTTTATCACATTTGACATATTAACTTCAAGTAAAAAAACCTTATTATATTATTCCTTTATTTAAAATTATTAGCTTAATGATAAAATATGAAACTTTTTTATTTGCAGAAATAGTGTTTTAGTTTATACATCGCTATTTAAACAAAATTAATGAACAAAGGCCTAGAAAATAAAACTTTTGTCTGCTTTGGACGGAAAACAAATATTTTAAAGAAAGAGTGATAAAAAAACAAATAATAAACAGGTGCATAAATAATGCATGCAACTAAACTAGACATTAACTTAATTCCAAATCAAGAATTAATTAATGCTTTTTTCCAACTCTTCTTAAAAATATTAAAAAGCTCAAAACACTCCCATTAACATTTTTAAAACACTGAACTGATTAAAAATCGCAAATTAGATCCCCCCCCCCGCCCCAAAAAAAAGAAACATTCTAATAAAGAAGATAAAACTGAGATTCCATTCTCTAATACACGGGATCTCTTCCACAAAAATAAAAGAAACAAAGAGCATTTTTCTCTAGCACAATTAACCAAAACAATTTATAACCCGCAACAAAGAAAAATCGTTAAAGAAATCTGTTTCCAAGTAAAAACAAAATATGATAAACCAAATGAAATCAACAAAAAAAAAAACAAAAGCCATTCATTGTTCAATTTTTTCAGAGTTTAAATGCAGCGTAAAAATCGACTGTTTCACGTGAAATCTCGTAACCCGATAATTGAAGTTCAAATAAATTACAGCTAAACGTGGGCATGAAATTAAAATCTCGCTGTTTTGTCATCAATTAAATACGATGCCACCAGCTCTTATGATAATTATATTGGAAGGCGGGAATAATTAATCAATTTAGAAGAGCTATATTTCCACTGAGATTTGAATCGCATAATTGCTAGATTTTGTTTGCAATACATTATGAGAAGATGTCACGTGGTTATTGCAAAATGAAAAACTTAATTGACGTAAATTTTATGCGAAATACTAACGTAAGCTTTATTAAAAATTATTTTGTCTGTTTATTGTAGAGTTAAGCAACATTGCTCTTTTAGTTAGTGTTGTTATTTTCAAATTCAAATATAACAAATCTCGTATAGATTTTATATTTTATTCCAATTTTTTTCGTTTAATTAAAGAACCTCAATTTGAATTTTAATGACGAAGGTATCATTTTATTGCTAGAGATAACATTTTTCTTATAGTATTTATATAACATAATGTATTTTATACATACAAGTTATCTAACCCATTAAATTTTAAAACGCTTCCAATTTGATTTTACAGATTCAAATATAGTGAATAAAAATTATTATTTTGTTAAGAAGGGAAAAAATTTGGTATTAAATGTGAACATATAGAAATGGTAACTGTTCGAAATCATCATACATGACGAAGAAGAAAAATACTTGAAAACCACGAAACTAAGCTTTGTCAGTAAACCTAATGTTTGTGTCAACATTTTTTATAAGAGACTATCAAACGTAGTTTCATGACTCAAGCTCTTAAAATTAATAATTGATAAAATAACACTGGTGTACCATCAAAATTTAAAACCAATCACTAGAATTCTTGATTCTTGAAAATTTTCCTTAGAAATGGCACACATTACACCTAATGTGATTATTTTCATTGAAATACCATTTATGAAATTATTATTGTTTCTGTTAACTAGTTTATTAATCAAGTTGAAATGTTTATTTTTTCCATAATAAGTAATAAATAATAATATCATTATCTTTTAAAATAATATCGTTGCCTTACAACGAGCATTAAGCTCAAATTAGAAAGAGTTCTTACATTTAAAGAGTTAAAGGTTATAAAAAACTTCCTATGTCTTTTAATGCATGAAATTTTTTATGTGCTGATATTTATTATCATTGTCCTACTTTGTAGAAATCGGTAATCTAAAACTTTCTTTAAGTTTATATTAAATTTAAAACCCCACATTTAAAAAAAATATTATTGGAGTATGTAAAGAAAGAAGAATATGTCATTCCTAATTCATATTTGGAAACAGATGTCATACAAATTTCTTACAAATTTATTCAAACAGCTGCTTTGTTTTTCCTTTCAGTTTATTACTGATTAAGCAGCTGCATAGTACACAAAATTACTTTTTATTAATATTCATGAAAAGAAACATGTGAATAAGACTATTTGGAACAAAAGTAGAAATCTAAACTGGGTATGTAATTGTTTTAGAACATACACATTTTTGTATCCAACATTTTCCTATCAAATTAATAATATTTTTATTTTTTGCTATTGATATATTGAGTATACATACTGAATGCACTTAGTTTTTTAAATTTAAAGAAAGTTTTATTTATACACAGATAAGTTATTTTGCTTAATATCATAATCCTCATTATTTTTTATTATTCTTTATTAATGAACAATTCTTGACATAGATTATATATACCTGGAAAAATACTTATCGTCAAAACAAATTAAATGTTACTTTCCAAAATAACTAATTCGTCATAATGTTTGTCTAAGTAAATTTTCATGACTCGATCATTAATTTTATACTTTTTTTAATTAAATGTAGTGAAAAGTTTGAGCTACAATGGCAAATGATCAAAAATGTCATTTTCAAAGTTGCACTGCTATTAAAATGCTTTAATTCCATTAAAATTAAGTTATATTAAAAAAACAAATTCTAAAAAAATTTCTTAAAAATATATTGCATAAATAGTATAACCATATAATTTTTCTCACATTAAAAAGATGAATCTCTATAAAACTATCTTTAAGTAGGATTTCTATGAAAGGTTATCAATAGAAGAGCAAAAGTAGAATTCTTTTACCTGAAAAATAAATAAACAATAATTAACTCATAAATAAATTATATTTAAAAATGTATAATACATTTATACTTGTGCATAAGTATTTTATCAATAAATTCAAAACGTGACAAAAAACATTTTGAGGGTTGCACATGGAATTTTAATTTGATCTCTTGACCAAACTTTTAGAACAGCATGTTAGGCTTAATTGAAAACACTAAAACGCTTTCTAACAAATTTAATATGCACTATAAAGTGCTATATTATTTTGTTATATTTCACAATTGATTTGTCAATGAAGTCACATAACAATATTAACTCAGCTTAGATTAAATTAATTCAACAAAACAAATGAAATATTATTCCCTCAATTAAATTAAACATATGTTTGCTATGATATTAAAAATGTATTAACAAAGAAATTAAATACTTGTAAATGCAGTTTTTTTTCCATGTACAAATCTATAACATGTCGAATTAGTTGTATTATCTTCATTAGCAATAATGTTTACTGTGCTTTCCTTCTATATCTCGTAATAAACAATTCATATATTGATCAAAAGAGTATTGGTCAAAACAATGTA
>JAPDSC010152835.1:43836-101385 GCA_026290005.1 Latrodectus geometricus
TGTGTGTGTGTGTGTGTGTGTGTGTGTGTGTGTGTGTGTCTTATTTTATTATAACTATTTTCTTACTTACTTTATGTTTAACTTACAATATTACAATTTCTAAAAGAAATGTTTATATATTAATTTATATTATAAAGAAAATTAGATGTGAATTGAGTAAATTATCTTTAATAATATATTGATACTATTATTACATATATCAAGTTATATTCATAGAATGAAAATTAAAGATTATTTGATTTATTTATACAGCTAATTATAAAAATGTTCTTATAACAACGGGTAATATATAAATTCCCTTTTATCATTTTAAATACGAAAAAAGGTAAAATAAATTGGTATAAAATTAAAAAAATTACAATTTATCGAAATATTTATAGTATAATTTTGTGTAAATAGGATATTTAATAAGCAACTTAAACTGTTTGTTTAAAACTAAAGAATGAAGTTTTCAGTGCATATTGTATGAATGTGTAAAAACAAGACATTTCTGAAATAAAAGGAAATTTTTTGTGAAAATCAGCTTTTACTTTTAACATTTATCTGTAATTTCTTAACTCAGTCATTGAAGACATTAAATACAGATATCATATTGAACAGTTTTAGCATTTTAGAGGAAAGTCAAGGAGACGAAATCAGCATCATTACTTTTGTCAAACTTCTCCTTCATAACAATGAAGAAGCATTAATACCTATGAAGATTAATATCCATAAGCAATTTTAGAAGGATAGTATCCTTCAAAGTAAAGTGTTATACTTGCAACCTTCTGAATATGAATATATGTTTCCTCACAATGTTAACAGTCCCTGCTAAGTTAATAGTTTCCAATAAAGAAAGGATACGAATAGATAAATTTTTAAGTATTTGCACCTTATCTGCAAATTCTCATATCCGGAATACTTGTCATATAATCTTTAGGGGAAAAAAATCCTTGCATTCATATTTTATCTTCATTACTCTGTAATTTATGATCCACATCGGTATCAATTATTTTTTTCTCTTCCTCATTTTTTCTTTTAAATTTTATTGCCCTAATTTATAACCTCTAATTTCACATTAATTTCATTCATGACATAGCAATACCTTATTCATCTTAAACAGACATATTAGAAACCTTTAAAATAACATCAATCCAAATGAAACAATTGGTTAACTGGTTTGAAATACAACCTTCATCTTCATTAGTTAAATAGTGCTTCATTTAAAATAGATATAGCATTACATACACATGATCTACTTATTATAGATATTTTCGTCCCACAAGAAGTTTTATACATATTAAGATGGTTCAATACCAATCAGACACGACACGAATCAATACGAATATAAAGTCATCGATCAACAACAAAACTCTTTTAACAGAATAAAAATATGAATTTTAATGTTTGCATTTAAATATCACATTGTTTTATTGTTTTATTTATTTATTATTTTTTTTTTTAATATATTTCATTTTTGGTGAATGCTTTAGGATTTTCAAAATGACCTTTGGAGACAAATTGCAAAAATGTCTCATAACCATGTGTCCTCACCAGTAGTTTAACCAGAAGATATAATTTTTGACAAGGGATAAAAGCTTATAATTTATATTGATAAGATATTTCATTAGAATGATTACTGATCTGTATTCTTATTTAATATTTTTATCACAACCATCCAATAATAAATAGACTATCTAATTTTAAAATTATTTTCCATAAGGAAAATATTCTTGATTGATTTATTGATACTCAGGTATAAAATATTTTTTAAAGACTGCAACCTCATAAAGCTAGATTTATAAAAAAGTTAATTTTCTCAGAAAGAATTTGCATAATAAACTCTGTTTATATTTTTATTCCAAACATAATAAATATTATGCGAATATTTGGCCATTTATAATGCAAAAAGAGAAATAATATAATTAGGAAATTATAAAAATAAAATTTACTATATATTATTAATTATAATTATTATTATTATTTTCACTAATTTCTCATCTTTATGCAAAAGGTAAATCAGTAATAAATAACAAAAAAATTGGATTTAATATTATAATTTTCTCCTTAATAATCAATTATTCAATTCATTAATATTAAATTATTCCCATAAAAATAAAACCAGATAACAATGCTTAAGTACGCGTAATTGAGTTCTTGTATTATTCAAATAATTTTAATATGAACTTGGAGATAAAATTTATTATTTTATAAGATTTTATTTTTTATGAAACAAAGCTTATCAAATATTTTCTTTTACCACAAGCACAGTAATCGATAATTACCGATAATGCAAGAACTGTTACTAATTTGATCAAAATCATACCATAAAATTTTAAACTGTTATCAATATAATTTTTCATCTAATAATGAATAATTATAAAAAATGGTTATATAAAATGAACTCAGAATACACTTTAGAAATATGCAATTATGTGCTTAGAAATTAACTTGATGAAATAAATTTTAAGAAATTCTTTTTATTAAATAAAAAAAGTTTTGAATGATATTAAAACTTCTGTAAAAATACTTTCTAACTCGTGAGTATTTTATATTGTTTTGTTTTCATGTAATGTAATAAATGACTCAATAATTTAAAGATCTAATATTTAATAATTTTTATAGCACAATAATCTTCAGAAAGAACATTTGTTTGGATTGAGAATACGTTCATGTATCGCAAGAAAGAAAATCAAGTTTAATTACAATTATTCCCATAGTAATGATGAAAGTGAAATTAAATGATGAATGTGTAATTAAGACGCATATTTCAGGACCCATTGTGTTTCAGCATCAAGCCAAACTGAGTTATCCTTTTAATCCAAGTGTTCCAAGTTAGGTCCCACATTCTTTTGAACTAAGATAGTTAGAAGTTACGTTTTCTTTCTACATGCACAATTCAGAAGCCATGGTGGTTTAGTTTTAGTACGAAGTCAGTTACATCATTGGAAGATGTGTTTGATTTCACACTTAACTCCTGCATATCCCTGTATACTCTCGCCCATGTTTTTTCTATCTTTATTGAGGAACGTATCTTGCTTTTTCATCGCTTAACCAGTGAAATAAATTATATAAAGTATTAGACGCTTTAGGTTTAAGCCAACAAATACTGTTAACTGCTAATAAACTGCAGTACTTGTAGTACTTCGTATTTTTCACTCAATCTCATTATTTCTCACTTTTTTTAAATAAAAGATGTCTTATAGAAAATGTTTCACTTCTAACGAAATATACATTTCTGATGATTTATCAGTTTATGATAGTGATTTCAATTTTAAAAGTTATATATCTATAATTTTCGGTGATAGTGATATATTTATCTCAGCACATTATATTTTCTGAAGTTTTATACTAAAAATATTTACTTTTTTATATTATGTAGTAAATAAAAACTAAAATACATTGTAATTCAAGAGAAATTTACAATGCAAATTTTTTGTAATGAAATCTGCAATTGAGTTTTTTTTTTCTCTCTCTCTCTTTTTTTTCAAGCTTAGTTTCTTATGAAGAAAATCTTTTCAGGGAATCTTCCCTAAAAAAATGCATATTTCCATTTTCAATATATGTACATTTAAAATATGCAAAAAAAGTTTTTTTGAAGTTATTTTGGTTTACAAATAGAAGTACCTGGGTATTAGCCAAAGATCCGACGTATTCATAAATAGTGGTTGGAGCACTTTAAATATGTCGTGATCATAATATACTCCAAGGAAAATAATCTTGGTGAAGCAGTTAAAATATTGGAGAGCCTACTTCTAAATTATGAAGACTCCCCCAGAAGCTTCCACCTCTAATAGAGACCAGCTCCAAGCTATGTACAGGGAAGTATAATGTGTGTTTCTGAGCATAAATTTCAGTTTAAGTGGTCCAAAGTTTCCTCCTTTCAACATTTGTATATTGCCCACCATTTATGTAAAGGAAATCTGGATGACAATATCACGCCTTATAATTAATTTCTCTTACAATAGTCTTTAGTTGTTAATATACCCTCTAAATAGTGAGTCAACCATACATATTACGTTTTTTAGTGTTGGACTGGATTGAAGCTTTATGTTCTGAAGATACTAATGGTGCAATATTTTATTATAATACTTTTAATTTAATATTCTAATACATATTGATATTAAAAAATTTAAACTATTTTTTGTAAACTATATTTAAGGTGCAATATTCCGGAATAAGAATAATTGATCGAAGCTCAGTGCTTAGGTTTTTATAAGACAATTAGCTTATGTTAATGATAGTATTAACCATTTATGTAACTGTTGATCCTTTTTTACAAGCTACAATAAGAAATGTATCAATATTTTGTATTTGTATCATGCTAGGCCTATTCATTGTACTCTTGGAAAACATCCACACAAATTAGATATAATGCCCCTTTATTTTTCAATACATGACAGTCAGCGAGTGCGACAATAACAATTCACCTCAGATTATTTCTAGTATACATCCATTAAATGACACGCATAATTTTTATCAACATGGCTGTTATTACCTGCAAAAATATCAAAAAATTTATGCGCTGGATTTATTGCTCTTGATCCATCCTTAAATATTTTTGTGAAGAATTAAACTTGTTAAATGCGATCATTCTACAAGCATTTTAAATACCATATGTGTTGCCAACAATGTTATATTTCACTATTTTATAAAATATACAGTTATATAGAATGACAAAAACTGGTGGATGGCGTATGAAACTTAAGTAACTCACACATTCTGAAGCATTCTCCAACATCACTTTTAATACTCCGATAATTGTTTCACCTTTCTGTGTTTAAAAATAGTTTCATATTTTTTAATGTTCTCTTTATTATGAATGGAATAAATTTTGTGTTGTTCAACTTTGATTTTATTTTTCATATTTTTAATTGAATTCTATTTTAAGGCACTGTTTTATTAACTTTCAAGTAACAACGGCATTCTTAAGAATGAACGTATTTCAGATGATAGACATAACATTTTTGTTTTCATATATAGTTTAGAAACATTTTACATTCTAAAGAATTCCTTGTTACCATATGAAATCTCTAAAGAGATCATATACGAAAAATAATAAAGAGAACATATACATTTCATAGTTTGCCTTAAAGTGCCAAGTACTATATCGGAAGCAGTAATTTTATGCTTTGCTGTTAATATATAAATATACACAAAATCTAAATTTATTTAATAAAAAAACTCGTTTTTTTTTTTATTCCAACAGGACAATGTTTCAGTTATTTTATGTAGCCTTGAAATTTTCATTTCTTTTTTTTTTACAAATCCTTTCTTTGCAACAAAACTAAGCATTTATTTCCCTATACCCTCATCGTGAAAAGAAAAAACTTTGTAATAAAGAAAATTTCCTCTTAAATTGTAAAAGGTATATTTAAGGTTTTAAGAACTTTTTCCTGTTGTCATGGTGTTTAGTTTCCTCAAGAGATTCAGTATTTTTTTCTATGTGTCTGTGACTTACTTAAATGAAACAACATTTTTAAAACTTTAAAAGGCTAAAAAAGTTTCCTTTCTAAGACAAATACTTATAAATAAGCTTCTTAATATTGCTCTTAAAGTGCATTAAAATAAAATATCAATGACATATTAGATTTAGTTCTTTTCTCTTTTCATAAAATAGCTATACTTAGATAAATACAGTATACCGAAAAACAAGTAGTGTGATTTTCTGTAAACAACTTCCTTTTGTCGCTATACATCTTGTTTTAAGCTTCCATAGAAAATATGAAATTTTTATAATAGATTTTAGGAATATTTTTCTAAAATCATGGAAGAACAGTTTTTCGTAAATATGTTTGCACTTAAGCTTCGTCTCGTGAAAGTACTTGTCATTACTAAAAATACGAAAGAGAGAGTTACGCATCTAAACAAATCATCTAAGCAGATCTTTTTCCTTGTTTAGAAATATATTCCTCTTATTTTTATTTGAAATGTACTTCAAAAGAATAAGGATTTTATTTTAAACAGATAGATTTTCAGTGAAATATTTTTTTAAATATAACTTAAAAAATAAATAGCCTCAATTGTAGTCAAATTTAAAATCAAATGAAAAAACTAAATTATAAATAAAATAAATTCGACAAAATCACTAAAACCCAGCATATATGGATGTCATAAACATTAAATGCAAGCATTTTAGAGCATTTTTAATTATTCATTTTTAAACATTTTAAATGTAGATATTATTTGTTTATTTATATATTTATATTTATTTATTTAAATTCATTTATTTATTTTATGAGTAACCTATTTATAAATGTATTCATATATGCATTTGAGAAATTTATTTTTTATTTCTTAATAAATACCATTATATCAATTGATCCTATTTAGAATGCTCTCAAACATTCATTTTATAATAAAAAGTTTTGTTTCAGTTTCTTTTATTTTTTACAAATCAATTTCAAAATATTTTTGTTTGTGCTGAGATTTTAGATTCTTCCAACTAACTTAACCAAGTTGTTTATTAGCCTAATATTTATATTTTTTTTCCTATAATGTACATAGCCTATATTTTTTTTATTTCTAATGACAGGCACCCTTGAGCAAGTAAGTACATTATCCCATTTGCCGCAACAAGGCCGGAAATTGCTACTCATTTTGTGGTTACTCGGTGGGCACCTGTGAACCAAGTCACGGAGGTACGAGTAGCATCGCCAACGCCACACCACCACAAACTCGTTTATAGGCGGGCCACATTCATCCATCATCCGAGGAAAGAACAAGAAACACAGAGAGAGAGAAAGAAAGCACATCCATGGCCGAGCCGAGATTCAAACCCAGGTCCTCCCCATCCATAGTCAGTTACGCTAACCACTAGACTGGTTGGGCGGCACACATCCTATATTTATACTTTAAGTTTTTTTTATTGAAATCGTTGAGAACAGTACATAATTTTTTTTTCTTTCTTTTTCTAATTTCTCGCAAATTGAGTTGCATTGCACCATTCTGGACATAGATACCAATTTTCTTGCATTCATTTCCGTTTTTGATTAGCAATTTGTTGTAATTTGGAGTCTACTTTAGGCTGTAAGTGCTAATTCTATTGATCCTCGAGTACACAAAAATCAGAGACTGCAAATCCAAAGCAATTTGAACTTCACAAAAATATTGAAAACCCCCTTGCGCTTAACATTTGTTCCCCCGATGAAAAGAGAAATTTTTTTGATCATCTCCTTTCTAATTATTATTTTATGATTTTGTTGTTCAGATAAGATAATAACCATAGAATCTTGTATAGAACTGGAAAATGTGTATAAAAATAATTCTTATTATATTTAGCTGTCTCGATTTTCAAGAATATTATCAAAGATGCAGTTTGTAAAATGCAAATATTAATCTTTGTGTTTCCAAAATTAAGCATTCAATAATTTCAGTTAAAGTGTTGAATTACGTGACTAGAATCACTTTACATGTAATTTCGAATAATTTTACATTTAATAATCATTAAATTGTCATTTTTGTAGTCGTGCCAAGCCATATTGTATCCATATAAACTTTAATGCAATAGGGTTTTTTGAACTATAATTGTAGGCTTTGTAAATTAACTAATAATTTGAACTATTCTCATTATTTTATTTGAACTATTTTCATTATATTTGAACTATTTTCATTATATTGAAATTAGAGTTGTTAAAATATAAAGTCCTATAAAAAGAAAATACTCTACCACTGTAGAGAAATGAACTATGGCTGTTACGTTCATATTTGCAATGTACGCATCTGTTGGTGTATGTGCTTTAGACTTTTAAGGATTTCAATCGTGGAAATGTTTCGACTCGTGTATGAGTTCCATTTTCAGTGAAAGACTCTTTTGGAAGATAATACATAGTGGATTAAGGAAAGGTTTTGAACAATTAAACTTTTTCCACAGAAAATCCTCAGTTTTGCAAAAACATGTAAAAAATAAAATCAATGCCAGTAGCGACTAAGTATTGTCTCGTATATACTTTTATTTATTAAAACATAGCATCAAAACAACCTTCGTTCGTCAACACCTACTCCTAGGAGTTCCTAAATTCGAGACTAACCACTGATAAAATGGATTTCTTTCCTGCTTTCTATTTTTTTACCGCACGACGTGTAAATACGATGCACTACTTATAAAAATTCTTCCTTGAAATTAATGGACAATGCATTTCAGTGCATTTTTAGATGTTAAGTTTACCATTACGATAATTCAAATATATAAATGTAATAGATAAATAATAATGAATAAGATTCAATGAATAATTAGGAACAAATCTCAATGAATAATATGAATAAATATTAATGAATAATTATAATGATTACTATCACATAATCAAATTAATTTTCATTTTATACGAAATGATAGACTTCATTCCCTCATCTAATGGCGATTTTTGTATATAAGGGCTAATTCTCAGGAAAATAATACAGGCTTTATATTTGTCATTGGTCTATTGAAAATTTCATAGCTTGAAGTAAAATTTAGCTCTTGAACCAAAGATTGATTGGTTGTTTGGTTTGTCATTTAATTATCATATTTTCCATGTTACTATGTTGCCAAATGCATGACTTACTCTTTGACTTTCCATTCAGCAGTTCGTAGGTTCGATTACCACATCGACATGGATGTTTTATGTTACTTGAAGACGACATTAAACTTTATTTTGCAATAAAATTAATTTATATATTAAATATTATTAATGAAATATTAAAAGATCACTAGTGTTAAAAGATCCTTATTAATAATGAAGAATGTGAGTGATTTCATACTACTTAGTATTAATTTTAACAAATCGTTAAGCGTTTTTCTTTAAAATCTTCTGAAGTACGTCAATTTAATGCAACCATCTTCCTCGTTATTTATTGAAAAAGAAAACAATAATACAACTTTCAAATAAAAAATATAGTAATAAAATCTACAAAATATCTAATAATGATAACAAATAAGTTTCAATTGTATAATCTGAAACTTCAAAAGTTTAAAATCTATTTCTCAAAAACATACAAATTTTAATTCATATTTTTAAAAAAATAGTGTACGATATGAATAATGGAAAAGAAAATAAATAAAATGTAAATACTTGATTTTCTACATTGGAAGTTTTAGGTCTTTGGTCTCCATGTATGCAAAAAATATTTCCATCAAAAACATCCAATGTCTTTTAAAGGTATTCACTCCTCGCTTATTTTTAAATTCAAACTTTGCCTCAAACAGCATTTTTTAAAACTCTTTTTTTACCAATAGATAAAAAGAAAGTGGGAAATCGTTAAGAAAAATCGAAAACTTGATATTTTTTTTTTGTTTTGGGTATCCTTAAAATCTTCTGAGCATAAGACACTATATTCGAAGAAAAGAATAAAAAATATTCCTCGCATCAAAAGAAGAAATTGAGGAAAGAAAAAAAAATTTTAGCAGCACTTCCTGTCAAATTCAAATGCTTAAAAATGTTTCGTAAAGAAAAACGGAGAGGATAGAAATAAAGAACACTGTGTAAAATTGTTTGTGAATGCATATTTATATCAAACTCAGAAGGAAAAAATGTAAAGATGATGAGGAAATATGGATGTTTTCGAAAGATTTTTTTTTTCTTTTTTGCTTTTGTATATTGTATTTAAATTCTGATTCTAATTGCGTAGCTTTTTTTTGTGACAAATTGCTTTGTAACAAATCAATATTTTTAACGTCAGAGGGAAATATATTTTTAATCAATAATAAAACTGATTTTTTTTCATTTAGCTTTATCTTTTTTTTTTCTTTAATTTGACAAAAATGAATCACTCAATTTTAAATTATACATCTTCGCTTTGAAACAAAAACAAAATGAATAAGCTTTTGGGAATCGCTTAGAATTGTTTTCGATGCCTTGGCATTTCAAAGTAGTTGCAATAATTTTACGATTATAGATTGGATACAGTTAAAGTTATAAATCAATTTCAAAATGCAACGCAAATTACAATAGAGATATTTAAATTATTGAATTGGAAAACTCTTCAATCATGAAACAGATTCTAAAATTCAAATCACAAGATACTTTTTAGTTTTAAATTCTTAAATTTTAATTTTAAAAGTTCTTTTTTTTTAATCGAATTTTTAATGAAATCAGTTTTATGCATAAAAGCTGATATTTTTACATTCTTTATTAGTTATTAAATAAATTATGGTGGACACATACTTAAATTAAGTAATTATAAATACAAATTCAACATTTTTATTGAATATTTTTATTGTCTAAAACTACAATGCTACAATAAGACAACTACAATAAGACAACTACAAACTACAATAAGACAAATAATTTAAGTTGTTTTTTTCTAGTGAATTTGTTAATAATTTTAGAACTTAGAGTTTTGAATTTTTTGTTATTTGATACATTTAATAAATTCTACTTTAGCTAGAAACTTTAAATATTAATTAACAATATTAATTTTTAATATTTATAATATTATGTTTATTTTTATGTAACAAAATTGAAAGGTTTGTGTACTTTGTAATAATGTAAAGTTTATTTCAGATTCTGGTAGAAATTTTAAATTTTCGAACACCACATTTAATACATGCATTATTCAAGAGAAATTATTTTAACATGGTTTGTAACATTTCTTTAAAATGATGCTTTAGGTGAATATACAATAATTATGATGTTAATTGTTGATATTTCCTAATCAAAACAAATTTTTGTAAAATTTAAATAATATTTATCTTTCATCTCTTGAGAATTTAAATTCTTGAGGAAAGTAAAAAAAAAATACTAATTGAAACTACTTAAAAATTAATTGAAATTTTATTTTAGATTTTTTCTATATGTAACTGCTGATGATATTTAGAAATTATATTTCATAATTTTTTGCAAAATTTTCTTTAATTAAAATCTATAAAACCTCAAACTGCTTTAAATTTATAACTTCAACAACATTTTTTAAACCATATTTTCCTTCTTTAATTGCAACTAAATTGTTAATATTTTTCCATATATTTAACAAATCATGGATTTACTATCTACTTAAAGTTGATTTTATAGTGGCTTAGGAATCCCTTTATTTTATAAATACGATTTCAAAATATCCAAAGGTAATCATAAAGTGACGAACAAACCTTCAAATTTTAATCATGTTGCACTAACTGCTGCCTTATAGTAATAAATTTGAAAGTTTTATTAAATTAGTGCTAAGATTTACGAATGTTAGGAATTATTTTATCTTATTAATTCGTAAATTGATACGTATGAAAATCTTCAGTACATCATATTGCTCATTTGATATTATCTGATTGGTTTGGTTGTTCACTATGTTATTCTTACTCAAGAAAGCAAGTTCTGCAGATTTTAAAGTACATTTTCATTCCTGATGTTTGAATTGAACTCAAGAACTATTCTATTCAGTATTAGTATTACCCTCATTATCTTATCTATCCAGTTAGAGTTAGTTCAAATAATTACTCTTCGAGGTTATATGCAATATATAATAAGTATGTGATCTAAAAGAGTAGAAGTAACTAAATGAATTGCTAATATTTGATATTTTTATTAATTATTTTTTCAGAATCAACTTAATTTTAAGATTTTTTATTAAAAATAAAATTATGTTTTGAAGTTTATATCTATTTGCTGACTCTCAAAGTTTCCTCTGAAATTTATCTTGTTTAAATGCGATTTATTAATCTGCACATGAAGTTGTAGCTGAAACACATCACATGGAAAGAGATGCGCTAATTTATTAAATATTTTATAAAGGCATCTTAAAAATAGCACAAGTACTTGAAAAGCATAACTGATGTAAGCAAATATCAGCAGAATCAGACTGATATTGCAGGTATTATGAACAATTACAGCAATTAATATTTTAAAAATTCATTTTGCATAAAATAAGGATGTCTGAATATAATTTTTTTTATTCTATCAGTAAAGATCATTGACCTTTTTAGAAACAATTATCTTCAATAAATGTATACTACTGCCTACGCGACTCCCACGCTGCAGCTTTCTGGAAAACAATTGCCCTAACTGCTTTCAGACATTCAATAATATCGCGTTGGATGTCGAGAAGTTTTTCGGAACAGTGACCTTTCAGGCATCTTTTGCATTTTGGAAACAGGAAAATATCTATGATATTCAAATTGTTCTGTAAGAACAAAGCACTGATGCCCAAGTAAAAGTAAAATTAGATTCCATCTATACTTCTGTTCCATTAACAGTTCAGTTTTTGCCATTTCTTGCCTGAATAAAATCATGAAAAAAATTTTTGAGACACTCAAAATCTTAACATTTTTAGAACTCGAGGCAAACCCAGTAATACCCTTGTAGGTTTCTTAGATATAAAAACTCATTATCACTTCTATCCCAGGGAAGCTATTAACTGAAGATAAATTTTGTATTGCGAATGTATTAAACGGAAAAAGCCAGTTTTGTTTTCGATTATTTTAATTAAATTGAAAAGCGAGAATAAAAGAAATTAAAATTTGCCATTTTCCTCTGCCGAACTGTCAGTTTTGTATATTCTTTCCCCACCATTCTATATGCATGCCAACCACACTATTAGTCACCATCATTGTCTAATTTCTTACTTCCCATTCCACATTTTACAGTGCTTATTATTAACAAAAGTTCAGAATCACGTATTTTCATGGCTAAGGTAGCTTAATAGGAGAAAATTTGGTTCGCTGATCAAAAGAACAGAGAGTTTTTACATAGTACTTTGCTAAAGACATTTGAGGAGAAATATCTATGTGTGTTAAATATTCCAAACGTTTAATCTCTTAATATATAAGATAGATGTTTGGAAATATTCAGCCTTCCTAAGTATCGATTATGGCTGTAAATGAAATCGATACTTAGGCAGGCTGAATATGAAAATTATAAATTACAACGTAGGTTGGCAGGTTTAGCAGCTACTCCCATTAGAAATACATGGTCTCAAACACGAAAACCGAGGCAATAAAATGTAGCAGTTTTTTGAAAATTCATCCAAAGTAATCATAGCCAAAAAGTTAATGACTAAAGGGCATAATGGGGAAAGGCGTTAGTTTGCAGTCCAGAGTGTGGTGACTTGATACCTAACCCATCCAAAGAATATCATGTATTGAGAGTTTTTATCAACATTATGAAGATTAGACATTTTTCAGCGTACAATATCCTACCACTAATGAGATATCGCAGGAAGAGGATTAAGCTATGTCAGATTTGTCAAGTTTAGTAGCTTTATAAATAAGAAGTTTCGGTAGTTTAAAAACTACTAGTAGATTTTGCTGCGTCAACCAGCTGAAATAAGTGACCAAAAGCCAGAAAACATATTGAGGAAAGATGTTATTTTATTGTTTTGGGTATAGAGATTCGATACCTAGAATACTGTGCTGAAAGGATTTATGGGGATTAAGAATTTTTGTAGATTACAATACCCTATTACTAATGTTTGTAGGTGGCATGGAGAGTAGGAATCAAATCAAATGTAGACATCCTAACTTGACTATGAATCAGAATTTAAGAGGTGATGTCTGTGCTTAGTGTTTTTGGATGCAAAAATATAATCGCAAAATCTTATAGCACAATAAACTAATCTATATAACCTCAGCATTTTGCTACAAGAAAATAATATATTCCCTTCATTCTATGAGTATTGAGAAACTTAGTACTTGTCACTTATTTTATTAGAAGGTAATATGAAAAGAAAAAAATTATTAAAGTTTGTAACCAATGTGACGACTAAATCATTTGGTGTTATCATGCAATCCGTGGAAATGTCTTGAAAATGATGAATATAAAATATTTAGAATTTCAATAAGTCCGTATTCTGATAATTACAGTGATGCAAAAGTTTTTTTAAAAGTCTCGATTTGACTGTAACTCAATTAAGTTTCTGACACTAAGATTTGGAAAGTCTGGATATTATGTATGATTGCATAATTTTATTAAGCAAGCAGTATTACATTGAGATACAGTAACACGCGTTGGTGTGTTATTGAGCCTATTTTATTTGTAGATTACCTGTTTTAGACAGCATTTTCACAAATTGTTCTAAGATTACAATAGATTAGTGAGTTTCTTATTTATTTTCAGTTTGCTGATTACGTAAGCAAAAATAAATTGGATTAGCAAAATGGTGACTATATTCAACAAATCTGAAAAAATATCATTTCGAACTACTTTTGCACATAAATGGTAACAATAAAAATATTTATAAATGTAATTTTCAATTCAGTATTCTACAAATACTAAGTTTTCTTAATTAAATGTATTGTATTTTTTAAAAATGTCAGAGAGAAAAAGCTAGATTTACTTTCTTTAAGATAGTTTATTACCCTATAGGAAAAGGTTAGTTTTACTTAGACTTACTATGCCTCCCGACCCTCAACAAACACCTATGTCCAAAGTTGAATTCAATCCTACAATTACTAAATTGAAGGCCACACCACTAACCACTAAACTAGCATCTCTCACTTAGACTTAGATTTGAAAGAATCTTTGCATATTCATTGGCACTATAAATCCGTATACCTATTGAATTGGGAAAGATTACGTCATAGAAAGATTACATCTTAATGAAATGAAATGAAACAACAGAGATGTAGACAGTTTACTGAACTTTGTGATGAGGTATTTACTATGATGGAACAATGACCCAAGGAAGGTGTAAAAGTTGACATCTGACTGTTTGTCATAGATCATTAAAGCGTAAAATTCGCCTGTTTCTGGAGAATGATGTGTTAGAGACTTCTATTTACAAATCGACGCCTTAAGCTTTTACCACAGTGATTAAAAAGAGATTCAGAGACATCCAGCAAATTCCAACTCAAATTTTGATAATTAAATATCTTGCCATATCTGATCCTCAAACAATGTGCTATGAGTCACTCTCATAGTTTTCTGATACCAAGACAACATTTGATGTTCTGTTATTGCATTTTAATCATTTT
Organism: Latrodectus geometricus; assembly: GCA_026290005.1. Classification (NCBI taxonomy): domain Eukaryota; kingdom Metazoa; phylum Arthropoda; class Arachnida; order Araneae; family Theridiidae; genus Latrodectus; species Latrodectus geometricus. The sequence goes on from JAPDSC010152835.1 coordinate 58,691, forward strand.
CTGTTTATAAACAGAAAAACTCACCTCTATATATAACATGGATGTTCCAGTAATGTCTTCGAGAGATCAATATCACCATTGTGGTTGAAAGTTACTCAGATGTTATTCAGTCAAGCATAACAAAAAAGAAACATTACTCGTCTCATATTTTTGGACTCTTAGTAGACTATGCCTATGTTGTTTTGGTGACTCATAGTAGATTTCATATTCTATTGAGGCTTTGAATCTCAATCAACGATAGATTTATATATATATATCAATTTCTAAATCGTGAGTCAACTTTTCTTTGGTGCATTTATTTTTTGTAATAAATTGCATTGTTAAAATGAAATAAAGATTCTATCTGACAACATGTGAACAGTTTTATTAAAGATGAACTTTTACCTTAAAAGTTTATTTTAAGGTGATTAGTACTTCAAATTCAAAATGGTATTGTCAACCTTCAATATATGAAGAAACACTAACGAAAGACAGGCAAATCATTTTGTGGTATTAAACTAATAGTACTGTTGAAAAAATGATTTTTAATAATATTGTTCAATTAATATATTCATGTTATATTAGTTCCTATAATGAGATATAGATGTTCAATTTAAAATTTCACCATGAATTATTTTTAACGAGACTTTAGCATTCATAAAATTGATTTTGCCATGAAATGCATGTAAACTTTGAATTTATGCTATTTTCTTCAAAAAGCCTTAAAAATTTATTTTCAATCTTATACATTTGAAGAAAAGTTTTGATATCTTTATATTATTTCTTTCCTTATTTTTCCATTCAAGCTTGAAATCAAAAGTTTCTTTTAATGTTTTTTTTTCTTTATAAGCATGTAAAAAATAAGATTAAATGTATCAGGAAATCGTTAAGAAAGTCGACATTTTTATAAATAAATTTATTTTGTTTTTATACTCTTAGTGTCTCTAAAACTTTACAAAATATAATCGGAAATAAGAAAACAAAAAATAAATAAAGCCAAGTAAGGAATTGATAAGGGGGAAAAAAAGACGGCCGTATCCACGGGAAATGTTCTGAAGCGAAAAAATGGATTGAAATAAAGAAGAGTAAACAAAATTGTTTGCGAATTTCTTATTTATGTGAATATGAAGGAGAAAAATAAAATCGAATAAATTTCAATGTTTCTAGAGCATTTTTGATTTGCATATCATATTTAAACTCAAGCTGTAATTGCGTAACTTTCTTTTGGAAAATACTTTGACAAAAATAATGCTGTCTTTTCTATTTGTGATCTTTAAAAATGTAACTTCAATTGTTGATAAAACCAATATTTATTTATTTCTCTTTGTATAATAACTTTGAAAAGATTCATTCAAAATTGATAAGACAAAGAAACATTTGTTAATTTAATTTAAATTTAACGGAATGGCCGTTGCGAGTTTTAACATTTGATAGAAATAGGAATAGTATTTTTCATAAAGTATAGAATAGATTATTTTGATTATTCACCAGTGTAATTTTGTATAATATTTCTACCAATTCTTATTATAATTTGATATATATATATATATATATATATATATATATATATATATATAATATGTTACACATTAATTATCAATCTAGTTAGCATGCAATTATAACATTATTATTATTGAATTAAGGAGCTATGATGGCATAACTACTGGAAACCCCATTATATAATGTGACTTCACTTCCTTTCCTTTTTATATGATTTAAGTTTATATGATTTTAGTGTAACTTCACTGTTATATAACTGTAATATCACTGTAATAAGTATAATTTAGCTTCAGAATTCTTCCTTCCTGCCTTTTATATTAATCAAATTAATAACATATTTCCATGTTTGTTAGCTATGAGAAGCTTGTAAAACTTCATTTTCTCATTTAAATATGTTAATACTAAAATATCTCATGATTAATTATTTAAATACATTAACTAATTTAATAGTAATTAATTTTATTTAATAAAACTATTTTATTTGTCTCAATTCAAGGATTAAAAAATTTCAAGATTTTTCGCAACACTAATATTCTACGTAAAAAACATATTCGTTATAGGAAATAATTAATTATTTTTATTGCATGATTCATAAGATGAAAATGTATTACAAAAATATTAGAAATATTTTATTGAAAATTCAATATAGTTAAACTATTTTCAAATGCATTCTTTAATTTTGTGGATCAATTTTAATTATTTTTAATACTTTTACTGCACAAATGATATTGTACTTTGAATCAGATGTAGTTTGATTTGGTTTGCTCATCATTCAACTGTTATTTGCATAGGAAGGCTAATTAAACCATGACCAACAGATAAAAAAAAATTCCACACTTTTAATCCTTACTTTCAACCCCAAAGTAGAGACAGAATCCATGAGCCGAAGACCAGAACGCTAAGCATTTGGCCATCAACTTTACAAAGAAAAACAAATTTAATATAAATGATTAGAAGGATTGTTGCTGTTGTTGTCGTGTGCCAGCCAGGCTGGCAATATGGGTTGCGCTGCTCCCCTTTTCCAACTGAACCATATTTGGTGTGGAGTCCGACTTCCTCAGTACACACAAGCCATAGGTACCCGTTTATAGGGTAGGCAACCAATCACACATAAAGAAAGGACAGAGACAAGAAAGAGAGAGAGAGTGCATCCATGCCCAAGCCAGGATTCGAACCCAGGTCCCACCCATCTGTAGTCAGGTACGCTAACCACTAGACAAGTTGGGCGGCACTAGAAGGATTAAGCAAATAATATAAAATATGAAATATTTTATATTATTTGCAAAATATAAAATATTTTGAAAAATATTTTTCTGTTGCACTCACAAAATAGTAAAATCAAATTCTATAATTAAAAAATCAATATTCTTCTATTATTCATGAAATACCAATCAATCAGATTTTGATTTCTTTGTTCCTTTTTAATTCTGTATAGTATTTGATGCAATTTTTCTCTAATAAACAATGTATCTTTAATGAAGTTAAAAATAATAATCTAGAAGTAAAATAAAAATTAGTTGAAAATTATGCAAAACACTTATAGTCATGATCTACGTGGTACAATGCAGAATCTCACGAGCTCTTAATCATTATTAAGATAGTATATACTTGACCAAAGAAAAGCCCAGGTCAAAAACATTCGACAAAGAACTGGGTGGAAAAAGTCCAAGAAACCCAATTATCTGGACGGAGAGAGGTAAGATCTTCACGTAAAAGTAGGATTGGGTAAAAAACAGAAGAATCTTTATCAGGGTAGACGAAAAGAGAGTCATTGGTTAATTCTTTGTTATGTTGCTGGAAGATGTCCTTTCATCTTTATTGCTAAACCTTTACATTTTATTAGCATTTTGATTAATTTTTCTTCAAAAGAAATTATTCATAACTAAAAACTCCATTAAGTTATGTAACTATAATCAAAACACATTACTTTACTAAAAACAAGGATTAGAATGCATTTGATGAATTATTTCCAAAATTTTCTTAATAATGATTTTTTGGCATTTCAGATGTCAAAATATTTATATTAATATTAATTTGACATTTTTTGTGCCATAATTATTAAAATGAAGAAGCTATAAGAATAACTTATATTAGTTAAATTAATATTATTTTATAAACTTTATTATTTTGAGTAAATTTTTAAAATGCATTTATAATGAATTATTTTTGATAAATAAATAATATTTTCTCTTTATTTGTATTAGATTCATTTATAAATAATCTCTCTCTCTCTCTCTTCAAACAGAAACTTAGTCTAAGAAAAATACTGAAATTTGAAGAGGTATATGGTATTATATTCATCATACAATGTAGATATTGTCATAAATGTTATTATCTTTCCCCAATAATGATTCCTAAAATCGCAAAATATTTCTCAACTAATACCAATATTTTTCCATTTATTCTTTACATATTAATCAATGAAATTGTCTCCAAAAGCTAATCATATTCTATTGATTATTACTAGTTATATCGTATTGGCGTCTTTTTTCAAGTAAAACTGCTTTTGGGTAAATGCCAATTAACTATTTATTTATATATTTGTGATTTTAAGTTAGTGAGTATATACTTTTGAATAATTATATCTACATTTTTCATTTTCTTTTTAAATATAAATGATAAATGTCGTAGATAACATAAATAAATGAGAATTAAAGTAGCTTTTTAAAAATTAGAGTTCAACTTTGTAAGCATTAAATTTCCTCTTCAGGTTTATCCTCAACATTAATCTAAAATTTATGCGTTTAACCTAATAGAAAAATTAGTAAAATAGAAATCAATGAGATAAATAAATATTTATATACAACAAAAAGCAAAAAATTGAATATATGAAATATTATATGCCTATTATTTCTAACATACAATTAAAAAAAGTAACTAAAAAGTATTTAAATAAATGTAATTCAAAAATATAAATGTTGAAAATCTAATATACAAGTTATTTCATTTCAGAAGATTAATAGTCATGCATAATACAGTGTCAAAAAATTTATTTTTAACTTAATTCAATGAAGCATGTAAATTTCTTTTTTTATAAAAAAAAAATAAACTGAATATTGATACTATAATAAACATATTACTTACTTTAAAATTATTAACATGTTTTTATATATAAATTATGTGATTATAAATGTATGCGAAAAATATAATTGAAATAATATTTATTTTTAAAATAATTTTGTTCTTAAGAGGAAGTTTACAACTGTATAAAACTCATAAAAATATCTTATGTGCGTTTGAATTCAATTTTAATTTAAGAGCATTTATGGTTTTGCCCAAAAGAGATAAGTAATTTTATGGATGTATTTTGACACAGAAAACCACAATAATTATTTTTTCTTCATTACATCTTTCGTGAAGTTTTTACTTCTTTCTATATTTCCTTTAGCTTATCAGAATAAAAAATATCATTTTTTTTATTTTTCATTTTTTAACTCTACCCATTATAGTGCATTGAAAAGTAAAAAGTAACCTTCTATTTCTCTCATGAAAAAGTTGAGTAACAACCACACTTAGCAAATTATTTTCAAATTCATAAAAACATGCATTTGTCAATTATATAAACTCATCCTTAATGTTTAATCATAAAATATAAATCTTCATCAGTATTTAATTTTTTTGTCTATGTAAAAATAATTCTCTCTTTTCATGATTTTTAAAATCTTTTAAATATTTCATTTTAATTTTTTTTTTGCGGTAGGATCTAGGTATAGATGGAAAATATTCAACAATGCGTAATAGTTTAATAACTAATTAATTTTAACTTAAATGCGTTACGGATTTTGAAAAATTCTACTTTTAAAATTATTTTTAATGACTTCTTTTTGAATTTTTAAAACATTGAATTTTAATAAAAATTATTAATAAAACAATTTTTTACAAAATAATCAAATTTGAAGTATATTTTTATGTTAAAGTTTTCCCACCTCTCAATGTCTAAAAAAAATTTGTAATATTTTAGGTACATTTGTAATACACTCTTATAAAGTAATAATTAGAGTTATTATTTCTTAACTTACTTTCTTAACTTACTTAACTTATTACTCAATTATCTAGTAAGCAATTTATTACTTAATTGATTCCTCTACTTTCAACATATCCCTCTGATTTAACAAAAACAAAAGTTAATTATAACGAATAAACTGCATAATAAAATTTAATAATTAAAATTACATTTTAGAACTGATTTGAAATACAAACCATATTTTTAATAACTTTAAAATAACCACAAAAAATTTCAATTACAAAAATTCAAACAAATAATTTATCAATTGTTGAAAACGTTTCAAAGCACAAAATTAAATGTAAATCATTTGTTTTACTTATTATCTTCTTGTATGTAGATATTTACATCATTTTTTACACACACTACCAAAGTAATTACTTTTAGTTTACCAGTTAACAATTTTAAAAGCGTATTTAAAATGTGAAATTACAAGAGAATCATACCAACTTTTTTTGTTCAATAATTAAAATAATATACAAAAAGTAAAAGAATAAAATTAAATAAATCATTATCTTAATTAATAAATAAATCACCGTTTGTTTCCAATAAAAATAGTTTTGAAAAATCCAATATTTTTAAAAAAATCATTAATATTTTTTATTACATTTGAAAAACAGGTATATATGCAATGATACTCTAAGAGGATCATTAATAAGTTATGTGTTTATTTTTCATAATCACATAATTTGATTCACAAATAGGAAATTTCTTTTTTCGATTTATTAACAAACAAGTGAGTAAATCAAAAATTTATTCATAAATGACTATAAAATAATTAAACTCTAGTTTTTAACTTTCATATTTGTTGAATCATAAAAAATATAAAGATAAATGAGCAATAATAAACTAAATACAAAAACTGAATAAATTAAAGAAAAAATACTGAATTATTCAAGAAAAGCATAAAATACTTCTCTTAAAATTTGAATTCATAAAAATGTAGAAAAACCAACGCATAAAGAACACCATTCAAAATACTTCATAAAGCATATTTATGTTAAACTTTTAGGAAAAATAAAAACAAAGTAAATGGAAGTGTTTATAAAACTTATTTTGATGATTATACTTAATCTCAAAGCGCAATTACAAAATATTTTATAAAAAAAAAAGCATTTTATTTTATCGGAAAATTTAAATGAGTCTTTAATGGGTTTGCAAATCAAATTCTACTTTTGTCATTTTCAGAGATTTATGAAAAGAAATAAATTACGTTCCTTATATACCGACGCTGCAACAAAGTGAGTAATTTCAATTGGTTTGTGTTCCACTGTTGAAAAGAAAATCATAAAAAAGTAAATTATAATGATGGTTCCAATTAAATTTTATTAAACTTAGTGTCATATAAATTTTACAAATTACAAAAGGTATTATTTTATTAACTTATAAAAAAAAAAGATTTTATTATATGATTTTAAATTCATTGAGAAACATTAGGTTCTTAGCTCTAAAATAAGGAACAAACATATAAATATTACTTTATTTGGCATATAATATGACTCGTATTAACAAATATGGTGATTCATGAAACAAAATAAAGAATTATAAAGATGAAAACAACACTGATTTTTTATAAATTATAAAACTACTTTATATTGAAGTCACTGACAAAACTAAATTTAATGCCAAATCAAATAAAAACAATATTAATAGGAGAAATAAAAATTCTTGATTTACATCTACTCTATTTACCGATAAGTAGTGAAGTACAAGAATAAAAACAGAAAAGATGTTTATTAACCATCAATACACAGTGAAACTTATACAATTGGCAATTACATTAGACACTTGATGCCAGTATATGTGTACCAGGAATAGGTATTACCTGCTACTCGATTTGAAAAAAATGATGAACTCGCCCAGTAATTTAGGACAATGGGAGTAACTCTTATTCATCCCACAGGTGTTTGGTGGAGTTATAATCAGAGATATAGGGATTAGCCCACCCAAATACTGTATCTAATACTTGAAAGTTATTAGAGAACTATTTCCTAAAACATTAGTTTTAAGATATAGACTATTGTTTTCTTTACAAACAATAGATAGTATCTGAAAGTAACAAGAGTCTATCTCGTAAAAATATTAGGATGATTCAAACATATTGTCACACTGCTGAAGGAGATTTAACATCGAACATGTTTAAATATTTCAAGCTAGGATCTCTTCTCTCTCCAGGTAATATCAACGATGACAGCTCCTTGGGGACCTGCTTTATTAACTATCAAACGAAAGCAAGACCAACTATTGAAACTCATAGTCTAATAATGGGGTTTTGCGTAGCTTCGAGCTAATAAAACAGTTACTGGACTTAGCTGCGAATGTGTCAGTCGTAGTAGTAAATCAATGAAATCTCTCCCTAACCAAAAGACCTAAAATTTCCACTTCAGAATGGGAACTTTTTGTTATGATATGGGTAGTATCCAGCTTACACAACTAATTATTTGTGTTTAAAAAATTTTTAATATTTATGAAAAACATATGTTGGACATTATCATGCAGGGTCTAATTGGCATCTTGATGAAATGATTTAAGTCGTATCCATCTATGTCAGAAGGATATAGGAAAAGATTTATGCCTGACTGTAAAGTTCATTACTATGTTATCTTCTGTGAACAATATTGGCAGATATTGTTATTCCAGAGACTAGTGCAACTATAGACGTCACAATATAAAGATCATGATTAAATTTCTCTTTGCAATAATAGCGGTATATAAATCTCTTCCAGAGGTTGTAGCTTTGGACTATTGGACTGAAGGTAATGTTAGCCTAGATTGTGGAATTTTCTGTTATTGCGGAATGCCGGGAGGACAAACACTGGAATCAACTTTTGTAGTTTATTGTCCTGTTTTCATGAGTCAAATAAAAGGACAATACTTATAATCTTTCATCCGTTTCTCAGATACTTAAAAGCATATTTGCTTTAAAGATTAATCTTACCAAAGTTCTTATCACTGTTTATATGCACTTTCATAAAACACTTAAAATTTTACAGAGTTCTTACTTCTTATATACATGTGACATTCCTGTATATTTTATGAAACTAAATCGTGATTGACTGTTGCGTAACATATATCCATATTTGCATCTACTTTTGCCATGAAATATAATCTAGTTAGTTTTATAGCTTCTTTTATTTTCAAACATTAAAATTCCCTTTTCTGGGCTTAACATTTAAAAGTAAGTTTATGAGTAATAGTGCATATTTTTAAAAACACCAGTTTAATATTAATTAAAATTTCTGCATAAAAATATTTTTCCATGCTCATTCACTTATTCATTATTTCTTTTTTTAATTTAGATTTGCTTTCAAAAAGTTAAAATATTTTTAGTTAATATTAATAAATCTTACTATGTCGGATTTTTTTCTTTATGTGCTTGCACTCTATTTATAATAATTCGTTTACATAGCATTTCTGTTTAAAGGCACGCAATAATAAAGTTATTATCTCAAATTTCATTCAAAGAATTTTACAGGATTGGAAACGTAAATTTGTTATAAACTATTTTCATTTTATTGAGTTCTCGTTTAAAATTACCAAATTTAAACATTAACTGCGATTCTAAATTTTAGCATAATGACACTCGCCTTTTAAGAGAATTACAATGAAATTCAATGTCACAATGACAGTTCCAATTATTTTACTGCCATGTTTAAGTAAAGTAAATGTGAAAATGCTTTTTGAATTTTCTAACATTTACAGATACTTTTACAACCCACGTTGGTAATTTATCTATGTCATTTTGCGATTCACAGTTGAAGGAGATACTATAATAAAAAAGTATCTCATTTATTTTGGTCATATAAAACATTTTCCTGTAATGGAAGAACGAAAATTTATTTTTAAGGGTTACCATACAATTTTAAAAAACCATTCCTGATAGTAATAAAACCTAATCTCAATACATACTGCAATGTGAAACAATTTAAATATTTTTTGTAAATTCAAAAATCTAACAATAAAAAAATGAATACTGAGGGTGGATTATTTTATTGGAAAAAGAAATAGCATTGGTTTTTTTAATGGTAGAGAAAGTGTAAAAAAAGAATCTATTTGTAGTTTATAAATTGAAAAAGTTATACGTCATTAGAATAAATACATATTTTAAAATTATTAATAACGCTTTTTTGGTGTGTCATTAGTTTTTTTGGTCGAGTATAATTCGTCTGCCTTAAAACTGCTTCGTATCAATGAACCTTTTGCTAATAGTTCGGAAAATAATTTTTTGTCGTAAAATCATCATTCATTAAAGGAAAAAAAATGTTGACATAGAATAGCAAACAATAGTAGTTAATTCAATGCATCTTCTTTTATTGAGTTTCACGAGATTCATTTTCATCACACACAATAAGAATAATGAACATTAATTTTCATCACAATACACCCAAAACTTTATTTTAAATGCAGGACTATGGAAAGTAACTCAAAACTGCTTTTTTCTGATCTGCAGAATAGTTTAAAATTCATGTTTCTAGAATTTAACTTATAAAAATTAGCATCAATATAAAAAAGGATTAAAACTTCCAAGAAATATGAAAAATAACTAATTTAAATTTTCAACTTAAAGTTTCAAGTAATAGAATTAAAATACAAAGATTGTTTATTTCATTTAATAGACTATAACCCAATAAACTAAAACAATTATACCAATGCAAATCACTACAATATTTGTAAACAATAAGTTAATTAGCCATCTAGGATTCCCAAAATTATCATGCCATCGAAGTGGCCTGATTGGAAAATGTAGAGCTTTTCTATAACTGTGACTCGTACTGTTTCCTAAGCAATTTTGTTTTTCCAAATTCCAGTAAATAAAAAATATATGAAGTGATAAAATGTAAATCATTTAAAAAGTAAACAAATGTGAAAAATTTATTTTCATGAAAAGTAACATACTTTTCATGAAAATAAACTTTTCATATTTAGGGATTTAGTTTTTTCTTTATACAAATTCATTACTTAAATTTTGTTTTTGATTTATTATTTCACCCTTTTAAAATTTCTATGCTGTTCATTCAAAAAAGACATGCATTTTTAAACTTACATTTTTAGCACTCTTATTTTTAGAATTATACCACTCTTTCAAAAATATATTTCCATATCAAAATATTGAAGTGGTGATATATTTTAAAACTCTAAGTGGTATAATACTCAAAATATTTTCATGATTTATTAGAAAATTATATGATTAATGAATAAATTAAGCAAAAATAGTCATATTTTTACATTTTTAAAATACATTTTACTTTAAGAATATAAAAATAGGACAATAAATATTAAATATATATCAATATTTATTTAAATATATTCAAAATTTAAATAAATATTGAATATATTTCAATATTTATTTATTATTGAAATGTAATTAATATTTCAATATTTATTATTGAAATATAATTAACACTTCAATAATAAATAGGTATTTTTAAATATCCTTAAATATTTCTGTTATAAATAATTAATATTTAAATTTTTTTATTTAAATTTGTTTTCTAATTCAAATTATCCAAGGTAATAGATTGATAAAAATTTAAATGTCATAAAGAAGAAAAATGTAAGTAAAAGCCAATGCCAAATTGAATGTTTTAAATTTTATAGAAAATTATTCTTCGTAAATTTAAATTGTATTTTTTAAATTAAATTATATTAAATATCAAATGCATATTAATATCATAATTAGTTCTGAGATGGCTAGTATAAATACCCAATAAAAATGTATTCAAGTAATTTATATTTTCAGCTATAGCAATAAATATATATTTACAAAAGTTGTGTTGCTTACATAGGCATTTGTGTTTGAATCTTTACTCATACTGATATTGTATCTTCACAAAATAGAAGACTAAACATTAATTCTTAGTTCTATAAGGTTAAATATGTATTTTTCAGGGTTGCTATATTAGTAAAAAATGTATTTTTTATTTATTAAAATATTTTTTCCTTTAAATGTTGCTCTAAAATTCTTAATTTTTATTTAAATTTTTTTCTGTACTCCGTGATTTTGTCTTTATAAAACTGATCCAAAACGTAACATCTTCACACAATTGGAAATATTCTGAATCAAATTAAAAAATTCCAATGAATGGTGATATTCTGTAAAACATGCCAAATACAATTTCTCCTTATCTGTTATGAAGTACATTATCCATATCACGTGATACACCATTAGGTAAAAAAGAATTAATCGTTTTCAATATCTACAAGCATCGTTAAATTTAAATATTATAAATTACTTAATGAATTAAAAGGTTGAATTAAAAATATATCTTTTTTTTATTTCACAAATTCAACAGAAACTCCAAATATACGGGGAGTTTTAAAAATCCTCGAATTAACAAGTGACTCTGTTCTTCCTGTTCCTCTTTTATAACAATATTTAGTTAAATAAAAGAGAAATCTCTCATGAAATCCACAGCTTATTCTTTTTAAAAGAGATTGTGAATAAACACTATTTAACGCTCGCGCGAATATCTTATTCTAACAATCATTAAATAACTTTCCGGATTTTAAGAAATTTAACTTTTTATCTTGCACAAACACCGATAAATACTCTTTCACTTTATTTTCAATTTGATTTACTATTTCATTAGCATTTATGATCTTAAGCGTTTATTGAATAAATTGAATAATGCTCTCACTTCATAAATATTTGGGAACTTTTTTATTTACAAAGCATAAAGATTATCTTTTGGCATTTGCAAACATAAAATAAAACGCCTCATTTATTAATGTTTTAATATTTTATTTATCGGTAAATGATGAAACTACAAAAATTGCCTTTGCTTCCTTTTTAACAGGAATATTTGCTTAATTCTTGTTTTGTTTTGAAATTTCTTTCTTACAAATATTTAATGGAAATTCAGAAAGTTAATCGCGAAGTATTTTCATTAAAACTCTGTGATTTCTTTAATACAAATTAAAAACATCAATATTTATTTAAAATTTTGAATACTCTGAGAATCTATACTAAAATTCTTAAGCAATAATAAGGGAATGAGTTATATAATCTTTAAATTAACATTTTGTTTGCTTTAAAAATAAAATAATACAAACTTTTCCATGAAATTAGAACAGAATAAATATTTTATTTATAGCCAATATTACTTAAGAATATTTGTTTATTTTTTAAGATATTTATATACAATATTGTTTAAGGGAATATTTGTTTATAAAGTCACAAATTCATAGTGATAATTTTATTTGTATGTTTCGAAATATATATTCAAGGAATATGTATAGAATAATAAAAGAATTGTAAATATATACGCGAAACAATAAAGAATTTCTTTAGCACCATTACATATATTGATTAATTTATTTCATGATCATGAAATTTATTGGATAATTTTATAAAAACTTAATATATCTTTCAAATTAAAATTCTTTATAAATTGTTTAAGTTATTTAGTATAATTTATTTATATAAAAGTGTTTGTCGAAAATAGTGAATATTAAAGAAAATGCAATGAGTAATAACGTTTTAAATTATGCTTAAAAAAGATGCTTCAAATTTCTTATTTTTTCCCAAAATGTTTATTAAAATCTAGCAGTTTCTTAAAAACACTTTCATATTTAATGAATTAAAATTCTTAAATAATTTAAAAAGCTTGTATTTATAGATATAAATGTTATTTGCATTGATAATTTTAAAATACATTTTTTTTTCAATTATTAAACTACCTTCCTTATGATATGTTATAACTTTTCCTCTTTTTTTTAAATTTCTTACATAAAATCAATTGTTTCAATCATATAAAATAGTATTTGTTTAGTTTCGAGCAATGTAAGATTTTAAAAAAATGTTTTCTTAAATAATTTTTTATCGAATGTGTTCAATATTTTAGATCATATCCCTGAACGCATTTCTTCAACTTTAAAAGCCTCCAAATTTTTCTGATTAAGAGATAGAAATCCCTAATGTTTTCAAATGGGCGCTTTCATCCTTAATGTAACTGAAAAAATTCCTTCACTATTGTTTCAGTAGAAAAAACACTGTTTTAAAATTTAATAAAATATAAATACAAACTTTGTTCGTATTGTACAGCCAATAGCAGGTAGGATAATATTGTATTGGATTAAGTTACAATAAAAAATCATCTCTCTGAAAATGGAAGTGGTGAACAATAAAGAAAATTTTATCTCATTAAATGTGTGTGAATACTTATGAAATATTCTAAAAACTTTCTTTTTTAAATAAAAACTGTTAAATACATTGCAATTTATTCAAGTGTTTTTGTTAAAAAAAAATAAGAAAATATAAAAACATCAATAAATTATTGCATAAACACTACAACATATTCGTTTTCTCTATAAGTCATTTAGAATAACTTTTTTCTACATTTTAAGCTATTTTCAAGCCAAAAGTAAATGTTATTAATTTACTAAATTTGTTCTGTGGATCGTTTTGTCAATTTGCCAAAAAACTGATGAAATTAAAATGTCTATGTATTTTTATTCGGCTTCCTTATTTAGACTTTTACTAAATATTTTTCTGTTTGAGTCATTTAAAGATGACAAATTTTGAAATGAAAAAAAGCTTTATTTACATTTTTAAATATTAAAAATAAATGCGTGTTATTATCGTTTATAGAAATTCAAGATAGAAATCTAAAAAAATATCTTTTTTAAATTTAAAGGAAATTGCAAGCATAGGTATATAAATCGAGGAAATTACTTAAGAAATTATATTCAAACTCAGATATTTCATTAGTTTTTCAAAAACATAATATTTAACATTTACACAGCGTTTTATAAATTCATTAAATTCAACTTAATTTGGGAGTATTTATTTAAGCTTCTTTCACTTAAGATAAATTTGTGCTGGAATTGATTATTGGTTTTATATAATCACCTTGTGCTTGATATAATCAAAGTGAATACCGCTGTCAGCTGATTAAACACAAAATCTCTAAATCATTTATCACATGCTAATTCGTGTAGACAGACATTTTGTTCTTAATAAATATCCAGAAAACTTGCTGATAAAATGATTCTCACAAATTGAGCTATAAATCTTTTGTAAGGTATAAACTACGAACTTATCAATAAATGTGATTTAATGCACTAAATAAAAAGCAATTTTATTACTCTATTAAGAAATGAATGGTAACATGGAAATATATATATATATATATATATATACACTGATGGCCACCCAATTTCCAACAGAAAGACAAGAGATATTACAATAAAATATTTATTTTATAAATAACATGTTGATTAAGTATCAAATGATTATATTTATAGACTTCTGGGATATATATTATATATTCTAATGAAGGGGCTATAGACTTAAATTGTCGAACAATTGATATAATATCACATTCTTTTGACTTTTGTTAATTGAAAAAATATTTATTCTAACAACGGTAACGGGTATCTAGCTTTAACACTTCGCTACTAAAATTGCTTCTCCTTTATCATTACTTGGTGAACATCAGTAAACCAAGTTACGGAGCTTAGTAGCATTACTCAAGTCACTCCATCGCAAATCCGTTTATAGGTGGGTCACATTCATTCATATTCTCAGAAGAAAGAACAAGAAAACACAAAGAGAGGAGGTAGTATCCATAACCGAACCGGGGACTCGAACCCGAAAACAAGAGCTTAGGAGTCAGAAATGCTAAATTACGCAGCTGAGTGCAAGCTTACCAAAAAAATTTAAGACAAAAATAAACATTTTCTCAAAAAAAGAAAGTTTTTTTTTTTTTTTTTTTTTTTTTTTTTTTTTTTTTTTTTTACGTTTTTGATATCTATTAAATAATAATCATTGCATCATTGCATGAGTAAAAATTATTCAAATTATATTTGGTTGCGTATCAGACGCACTTTTTTATTTGAAAATGAGTCTGAAAAACTAGGTGCGTCTTATTCGCTGATACTTCGATCCTCAGTTTCTTGATACACAATATATCGATACTCAGTTTTCAATTGCATTCATTCATTCGATTGCATTCATACTTGCCTTTTATAAGAGTAATACGATTTTTTTTGCTTCCTTGCGGAGTGATGGATTATCTTGGTTAAGAAGAGTTCCGTGAATGTGCTGTCATCGACGGTTGCAACTGTTGATGTCTACGTATCATCGTAAGTTCATTTAAACTTCCAAGTTTTTGAGAACAAATGTTATGCGTGTAAAATTGTTACTGTTCAATTTTCTTAAATCTATTGGCAAGTTATGGCTCAAAAACAATGTCGGCATTGTTAAAATATTTCATACAAGCAACTTCTAACAACGTAAGCTGAAGAACATGGAAAATGATGAAGACGATAGGAAAACTGAGAAAATGATAGGAACTTGGCGGCATTAAGAAGAGGATCGAAAAAAGAAAACATAACATATTAAAGACATCTGAACAATGGCCTGAAATTGAAGGAGAGCTGAATTATTGTATTTAAGACAAAAAAAGTAATTCCAGTGCACACATAAATGATTATTTATAATGATTGATTTAAACTGGTGATTTTACTGGATTAACATCATAGTATTCAAGATAAACGAAGAGAAACCATATATACATAAATGAATAGTTTCTCTTTGTTTTCTTTGATATTACAGCATAATAAATTACATGATATTATTAATGTAAAAACATTAAAAAGTATGTTATACAAACAATTTCAAGATTTAGATTAATCAAATATTTACTTCTAATTAGATAAATTATATTAGGTCTAAGAATTAAATTTGATTAGAAAAGTTCAATTAGATAAAATGAAGTTATTTCTAAGGATTAAAAATATATTTGAAAAGTAAATTAAAGTTTTAATAATTATCAGTAGTATATTCTATTTATACTTTACGAGGCATGATTTATTGTATTATTTTCTATATAATTCATTATGCATTCATTACTATACTTAATTAATTAAATTCGTATTGATATTCATAACTAATTGTATTTTCATTCATATTCAAAATAAATTACATTCAACTCTAGGGAAATCAGTATGTTTGATTTTACTAATTATACTAAATGAGTTTATTTCATAGCTATCGTTAATTTTTTTTTCTCTTGACTAATCAAGAAGCTTATGGAATTTTTCCCTCCATTAACCAACAACACTTTATTTCATATATCCCTTGTGTTGGTAGCAATGTAAAAATAACCAGATTATTCCTGGAACACTCATTACCCTAGAGGATTATTTAATTTATGATAGAAATTAGTGTTTATTAATTCAAAGTAGCTATGTGTGAAACGATACCAGTTAATAAATAATATCCAATTTTTTATCATAAGTGAATAATTAAGACTAATAATTAAATTTTCTTTAACCATTAGGAATGTTAGCAAATACTAATAATTTTAAATTTAATTTCAAATCACTTATTTTTGTATTTAATTCTATGAAATTAACGTAATTAATATATAAAAAATGTATCCATAAATGAATTTAATTATTCGCAAAATTAAATATTACAATCAAGTGTTATTTATAAACACAGTTATATAACTTTGAATAACAAATTTTTTAATTATTAAAAAAATAAATACATTTCTTGTTTAATAAAAACATTTGTGCAATGTATTTCAATTAATGACAATGAAGAAATGATTCTGATAGAAAACTTTTTGTAATAAGTTGATAATTTATATTTTCTGAAAAAGCACTACTTTTCTCTAAAAGTAATTCTGAAATGAGTCTGATTAAAACTGATTATAAAAGTTCACTGCTGTATTTGGCATTTTTCAAATTAATTTTTCCATTTTCTTAAAATAGTATTCATTTTTTAGTCCATTTGATAATAATAAACGCATTCTTTTTAAATAAAAAGAATGGGTTCTCACAAAATAAAACCTATATATTAACTTTAAAAATATTGTGCATGTTCTATTTTTTAATAAACAGAATATTAAAATTAATGCAAGTAAATAAAAATAAACTTCGATCTTCAATTCATTTCTTTTGATTCATATGTATTTATTACTTAGATTTACTTGATGATCTAACAAAAATGATAAAATACTTTTTTAGTTTTTATAGTTCTATAGTGATAAAAATCATTTTACAATTATACAAGTTTAATAATATGAACCAATAACATTCAATATAGCTTAAATTAATAAAATTACCCAGACTTTTGGGGATAAGACAGTTCAATGAAGTATTTTCAAAAGAAAGTATTCAATAATCTAGCTTTCTTATTCACTTAAGAAATTTAATATAACCAAGGATGCTTTGGCGATGAAATAAGAATAACGAGAAATTCTTATACTTGAAGATATGTGCATTATTCCTCCCATTTCAGTGATAATTTTTTGAGTACTAGTTTATAAAAGGAAGTTAAGAAAACATAAAATTTTACTCTTTACTTTAGCAACAAATTCTTCTTGATGTTATGGATACAAAAACATTATTTAGATCACCTAAGACTACGTGGTTGGCATTATAGTTCTAATCTGTATTGCGAAAGAAAGAAAGATGAGAAAGGAAACTATTTTTTCAGAAGTACTCTTTTTTATTTAGTGTAAATAGCGATAAGGACCGTTAGATTCAAGAATGTTTTCACCAGAGCACTTCGAATTACTTATTCTGCCCATGTGTGGGCGCAAAACAGGTAACCGACTTGAACGTTTCAAAGCAGCGTTAAAGGTAACTTTCCCTCTGTGCAAACAGAGAACTTTTTTTTTATATCGCCAAGCAACTTTTTACTTTCCCGACTAAAGATAATTTTAAAAAAGTGAAGGTTTGATAAAAGCTTTTTGCTTTCGAAAATTTACGTGGACTGACGGAAAAGAAATAAAAAACGTTACCTGACAAAGTTTTTATTCTCACTTTAACCATTTTAAATAATGTAAAGAAAATGCAAACAAACTACTCCAAGAAAATAGTAAGTAAACTTTCTTAGAAAACAGTAGGTCTTTATTTATTCAGAGAAGAGATAAAAATCATCTCCATTATTTTATTCGAAGCTTCAAAATAAAGATCAACAATTTCTCTGGGGTGTTTTCTAAGCTACTACTGGTTGAATAAAAATTTTTATTCTTTAATCATAAGTGTGAAATATTAAATAGCATTTTGCTTCATTTGTTTTACTTCCAAAGAAAATGTTTCTTCTCAAATGGAAATAAAATTAGTTCTAAAGAAATAAAATTCTTTTAAGAAAAGTTATAATTAAAGTAGAAAAAATCCTTATAAAATTGAATTTTACTTTCAGTATCAATATAATAAAAAAATAAATTTTATAATTTTGTAATTAAAGTCCTTGAATTTTCAATTAATGTTATGTGTAGAACCATGCAGATTTTAGAGCAAAAACTATAATTTAAGCTATTTCTTGTACTATTTCAAAATAAATAAAACATTACCAAAGTAAGTTCATAGTGGATTTCTGTTAATTTAAAAATTAAACATTTTCAGGTTTCTTTCTTATTCACATGAAAAGATAATGAAAAAGTTATAATTTTTATGCCTAATTTTTTAAATATTTTTTAAAAACTTAATATTTTATTACTTAACTCTAGGGTGCATCTCTTTTTATAATTTAGTGAGATCTATTTCAGGAAAATATACAACTTAAATGTAGATAAATATTATTTTTTTTAACTATATGGTAATGAATTTAGCAATGAAATCAAAATAAATACTGGACTCAAAATTGCACAAACGCATTGGTATACAATTTTTTATAAAATGGCTTGGGCATTGAAAATTTACCTAAATGAAGTTTGAAGAGCAATGAAATTTTTATTGTACTGTTATATAATATTTGTAAAGTAGTAGACAAAACTAATAATTATAATGTCAATATTTATTCAGTAATTGGTGGTTGATTCGTCCTTTATTACTATTTAAGCTAATTTCTGTTGTAAAGAGTATTCTCGGCTTCATTTATTGAAGTCTAAATCCAATAACAAAAATATATATTGCTCATAAAATGTTTTATTTCAAATGCATTTGTAAAACTTGTAGCGTTTGCTGAGAACAATGATTAATGAGACATTTAAGCAAGTAAGGAGAAAGCACTGGATAATCTAAGTTTTCTCCACCTACGAGTTTTATAAACAGCACGCGATGAATTAAAATGAAGACAACAAGAAATTCTATTTTCCGAAATACATTTCAAATTCGTCAAAGATAAAAAAACAAATCAACTGGTGAACATTAAACATTTTAACTCTCGTTTTCAATTTTACATCATAATATATTTATTTTCGAATATATACATATAAGTTAACAATTGATAAAATTGATTTTTTTTTTATTGTTACACATGAAGTGTTACATTGTTGAGAATTATAATTTCTTTGTTTTAATATGCAATAAAGATAACATTTTACGTCAACAATGTACGATTGTCAACAATAAAACTGTAATTCAAACAACAAAGCTTTTCTTCTCATTTCCATTCAAACTCTTGAGTGCGAAACTGCAAAAATTTTGCTCTGAATTGAGTGTGATATAAACGTCCAATTCGTTTCATTTTTGAGTTACTATGGGTAATGTAATAAGTTTAATTGTAAGTACTGTGTCCAGTTACCTTAATTATTTCATATTTGAAAGATTTCAACTGGAGTATGGTAGAGACAATTTAATGAGTGAGGAAAATTTTTCTGATACTGATTCTGAATATTTTGACACAGAATCCGATTGGGAGGGGAGCTCAGAGGATTTAAACGACCCCAGGGTGATTAGAGCGCTAGATCTCGCGTATGGAAGGGGTGAGTTTCGGACTCACTTGGAAAACCCAACCAATGATGACGAGAACTCTCTTCCACACGCGAGAACACCAGACCTTGAAGTCCTACCATCTCCAGTCCCTCCCTTAAACAATAACCTTTCGGCTCATTCTGAGGTGGATTTTCCGGTTTTACCTCCAATTGAAAATCGGAACATCCACCGGCAAAATTTTAGGAATTTAAGAAATCGAATTGGTCGTTTCTTTATAAAATGTTGCTGTTGTTGCTGTTAAATCATTTTTAAGCATTATTTACCATCTAAAATGCTCAAATCGCCAACGGAATTTTTATACTTGTTGAATCTACTCTCCTCTTAACAATGTTGCTCAAACATCTTTGCAAAAGTGCTCATGACGGTAGGATAGGTGGTGACTTCATTTAAAACATGGAACTTCCCTAAAGACTGACTCTTTGAACATGCTCTGTATTCCCACCTCAACAGTCAGAAACTTCAAGGGCAAACAGCGGGAAATAACTAAAATTTTAAGAAATAACGCAACATTTATTCGGTGATTTCAAGTAAAAGAGGAGGATTGCATTTTCACTTTTAAATAGAAAAACAGCATTATCTGTTGAAATAAAACACTTCGTGGTGGAAAAATTTGTAAAAAATTGTCTGGATCTTCAAAGAAGAATGCAAACATTAAATTTCGCACTGATGCTTTTTAGTTATGTGGACATACAAACTATAATATACATCTGCATTACTCACCATCTGTACCTTCATTAAATATTTTTAGTTTGAATAATTTCAACTTCAAAATATCAGTTGGTTATTTGTATTATTTGTCATCTCTGTGCAACTCCTTAAGAACTGATGACTTAAATTGAATTTTCAAATTTTATTAAGCATCAATACTTTTAGACAAAATTGAACTAACGAACTATAGAAATATTGCCAGAAAACTACGAGGTATTGAAGTATGACCAGTAAATTATGAACTATTGAAATTAGATAAAAGCTGAAAGTCTGGAACTATTCTGAACTATTTTCCGGACCTTAAGTACCAGAAACTTGAAGGATATACTGTGGTTCTTAGCACAGTGATTAAAGAGATTGTATTAATTATTCTGACTGCTATAAAAAAAGTGCAAGATATCATATATTTTGCAATTTTCTCCTTTGCAAAGTAGGAGCATATAGGGAATACTGCAAAAACTAAACAAAACATTCTCAAAGAAATGCATGTGGCACAATAGCATACATCTAGACACAAACTTTATAAAAAAAAATTGATCATGACACCTTTATGCAATATTATATCAAGATATATCTAATTATTACCATTGGAAAGTTTTATAAATATTTATACATTGTTGTCAAGTATCAATGTTCATGCGATAGCATCGTCACATACAGAAGAAAGATCAATATCATGTTTTAAATTTAATGTAGTACTTTTAATGCAAATTTTTGTTCACCAATCATTTTCATATTGTATTATATATGATCATTACAATAAATATTGACATCACAATAAATAGTGTTTAGCATTTTATTGTTTATTTATAAAAAATAGACATAAATACATTTCAGAAATTTTTCAACTCATTACCAGATTGGGAGTAATATTATTTTGGGTTGTAAGGAATGTTATTTCGTTTCATATGAAAACGAAAAACGTATAGTGAATAAATATTTTAATGAATTGTACTAATTCTAATTTTTAAATTAAAAAAAAAATTACTAATTCTAGTCCAATATCTTTTATCATCTTTTTGATCGTAGCATGATTTCATACTCATAAAAGGGTTGGTTTTCATTAGCAAAAAACTGATTCAGGTGAGATTAGCGAAATGACTTTCCTAATAATCCAATACTTTTCTTAGTACTGTTTACCATAATAGATTCTTCGTAATGATAATTCGTAATTTTACCATAATAGATTCTTCGTAATGATAATAAGTCATGATTGCTGTTAATACAATTGTATGATCGCTTTCTTTTCAATGTTGTAAAATATCTTATTAAAAATATACTGAGAAAAATATTGGAATATTGTGTACAATTGTAAAACTTAAATAGAAGTTTACTTAAGACTTGATAATTTTGCCCAAACTAATTATAAATATTTACTTTTTAAAATGAAATTTTAGGAAATTGTGTATATGATATATTGACACCACCATATAGAAAATGATTTTAGGATAATACAGTTTAGAGTTTAATCACATGCATAAATTGATAAAAAATTAAAGGATAAATCATTAATAGTAATATTTTATTACTCAAATAGTTATTACGCATATTCCAGCTTTTATATTTTACACTAGTTAAAACGTAAAAAAATTAAAAATTATTGTATATTACACATGCACACGCACATTATGTATATATATATATATATATATATAGGTTGTCCATATTAAAGTCCCTTGTCGTCCTCTTAATTTTGGAATGTATGTTGCTATTTTTGTAAAAAATCTGTTTAGGTATAGTATATTGGATATGCGCTAGCAATGAATCCCCTTACAGCGCCATCTGGTGGAAACTGTACAGTTAACTTTCATATCTCGAATCTGGTATGAGATAGGAGAAAAAACTGAATGACAAAGATTTAGGGTGTTATTGATTTAGTGCGAAAAGACACCTCATTGATATAGATGAGAAAAATAGAATGGTTAAAATGGGCATTTCTATTTTCATGGTCTCCTACTCTATGACGTCAGAAAATGTGAGTAGATAGAGAAAATATTATTTTTCGAGCTAAATACGACACAGCCATGTACAACAGAAATATAGCTTGCGATTCCTAGTCTAAAAGACTATGGTTCAACACCCGAGAGTAGCAACATTGCATTGATCTCAACAAAAATCTAAGCAACTTTTAATATTTGAAATTATTGCAGTATGCAAATACGTAAGAAACGTCATACTTATTCATTTGAGGCCACTAGTATAAAAGAAACATCTTGTTGGGCTTATACTATGTTGATATTTTTCAAAGATGAGTATTGTGATATGGTTCTACGATATAGTGAATCTGGGCGCAAGGCATATCATAACGACTTAGAATAATTCTTTCAATAATTTATTTCTTATTTTTGAGCTTAAAAAAGAGAACATTAATTAAAGTATGTATAACGAAGCAAAACTTTCTTTTTCTTCTTACAACTTTATAAATTATTGTACATAAAGGAAATGGTACATAAAAGAAATTCTTTTACGAAGAGGTTTAATTAAGACAGACAAAATCATTATAATTGCAGTTTTTATATTTAGTACTAATACAATATAAAAGTTATTTAGAGCATGTTTTAATAATTAATGTTATTATTGTTCTTATAACTTATGTTAATGAATTTTTAATTAAAGTTATTGTAGAAATATGCAGATTTTATACAATACAAAAACTGTTGCTCAAGTTATTATTATGTACGATTTAAAAATAAATTATTCATTATTAAACTAAGTTCTTGGTGAACTACTATTAAATATATAGATTAAAATTTACTAACACCTTTCTTATTCACACTAAAAGATAATATAACGTGTAAAATTTTCTTATCTAATTTTTTTTTTTAATCTGAATCTCAAAATATGACATTTTATTTAATATAATCAAACAAACATGTCATAAAACTTCTTTGAGCAATTTCCCAACAAGTCAGAAATGCAGTAAATTTTAATCATTGAGAAATATTTCTCTTTTCTGAAATTTTTCCACTAATTTCTTATTTTTAAGGAATACCAAAGTAAGTAAAAAATTTATTAAGATTTTGAGTATTTCAGTTACGTTGAAAGCATTAAGAATTTTTAAGTGTAGTATTTTTTTGAAATCACTTCACACATGAAAATATCGAAATAAATAGCTCTAATTAAACTCTTTAAAGTATATACGCCTCTTACTTTTATAGTATCTAATTTATAAGTATTGACATTAACTATTGAAAATTAAGAGCTGGCTTAACTTAGCCTATTCCTTATTTTAATGAATCAATGAAATTAATTAGGAACATAGATTATTTGATATCTCTTGGAATAGTTTATCAAAATAATTTTGAGAATTAAATCTAGAGTGTATTCCTACTTTTTATTATTTCAGAAAAATATGCAACATAAAGTAATTAAATATTATTGTTTTGAATTGCATAGCAATGAATTTAGCAATAAAATCGGAATGAATAGCTGAGTCGAAAATGTGTCAATGAATTTTGAATTAGATTTTATTATAGTATGGCTTGAGCACTGAAAGTTTTGTTACCTAGATTGAAAGCTTGAACTGAAGTTTGAATAGCACTGAAAGTTTTATTGCACTATTGTAATCTTTGTACAATACTAGACTAAATTAATTACAATGTCTATATTTATTCGATAATTGGTGGTTGTTGCATCCTTTAATACTATTTAGAATAATTTCCATATTAAATAGTATTCTCAGTCAAATTTATTGAAGTCTAAAACCAATAACGAAAATATATTGCTCATAAAATATTTTTTTCATAGCATTTCTAAAATTTGTAGCGTTTATTAAAAACAATGAGTTTATGAGATATTTAAGGAAACGTGACTTGTGTGTGTATGTGCTGTATCCAAGTTACTTAAATAAAAAGTACTCGATAGTCTAAGTTTTCTTCACCTATAAGCTGTATAATATCATAAAGAAGCACGCGATGTATTAAAAAGAGGGCAACAAGAAGTACTACTTTGCGAAATACTCCTTATTTTTCATTTCTGCTCGTAAACTGTTGATGATTAGTTTATAAATTGTAGCCAAGAAAATAAGGAAAGTTTCCTTCTCTACTTTCCTAACAATTTCTTTTTCCTGTTACAGACTGAAAAACATTATTTAGATCGTCTAAGCTTACGTGGTTGGCATTACGGTTCTAATCTTAATGCTTGAGAAAGAAGAAAAAAAGAAAGGAAATATCTTTCTGAAGAGTATTCTTTTTTATTCAATGTAAATAGCGATAAGGACCGTTAGATTCAAGAGTGCTTGCAATAGGACACTTCAAATTACTTATTCCTCCCACGCATTGACGCTAAACAGGTAACCGACTCGAAACGTTTCGAACAGACTTTAAGGTAACGTTTCCGCTGTGCAAACAAAGAAAATTTTTTGTTCCTTAACATCACCAAGCAACTTTCTATTTTCCTTCGTAAGGAAATTTTCAAAAAAGAAAAAATTTGGATAAGAGCTTTTTTGCTCTGGAAAATTTACGTGCAGCACCGGAAAAGAAAAAGAAACATATTTGTTACCTGACAAAATTTTTATTCTCACTCTGTAACCATTTTGAAGTAATGTTAGAAAAATACAAACCCACCTCCACGTGAACATCATAAGTACACTTTATTAGGAAACTCTGTCGCTCCTTTATTTATTAAGAGAAGATATAAAAACCAGCTTTATCATTCTATTCGACACTTCAAAATAAAGGTTAGGTATTTTAAGAAGCCTGTCTTTCAGATTGATTTAGATGGAAAAAAATTTTTATAAATATTTTATTTATTATAGTGACAACTTTTAAATGACTTATTTATTTTATTCACGTTGCTTTATTGTGTAGCAAAAACTTTTTAAATGGAAATAAAATGAGTTAGACCTTACGAAACACAATATTTCACATATAATAAAACTGAATGAACCAAACTTTGTATTTCCTATATAAATATACATATTTAAGGATAATTTTTAATAAAATCAAAGTGATAGAAATCTGCTAAAAAAAAATATGACATGAATATTTGGAAATGTTAAAATTAACTGTTTAAAGTTGTTTTTTTTTATTTATTAAAAGGAAGGTATGTATGCAAGACTACTGAACAGTAAATTGCAAAAGTCAACATTATTTAGATTAAAATTTCCTAATCTTATTCTTTTCTTATTATTCGCACCTGAATAAAATTTAAATACATCTACAACAATTGGTGAGGATGGAACAGCATGGGCTCTCTTAGACTCGTTAATATGATGGTATTCTTCACTGTGAAAGATCTCGAATTCGGATCCAGTCACTGTTAAACAACTAAAAATAGGTAATGTTCTTATGCTTTCCACGTGTACACCTTTCAGAAGGTATACTTGGAAGTATTTGATTTTCTCTCCACTGAAAGGCATTGAATAAGAAACTATCTGCAAAAATCCCTCACGGAAATTAATTTTCGATATCAGTAGTTTTACAATAGATTTTAGACAATCCATTGCACGTTGAAAATATCAAATAAATTATTTATTTGATTGTATACTACAATAATTAAAGTATTTTTTTAACAAATTCCATTATACACATCTATAAATTTAGCTGATAGCAGATAAAAATATTTGAAATATGGGAACATCTTAAGGCGGATGTCTTGAAAAAATTCTCTATATCCAATAGCTACTAATCGAGAAAAAGGAAATAAAAAAATGATATTTTATTTTTTTATTCATTTATTTATAAGTTCATTTTTGAATCTTTTAAGTATATTGGTCTTATGATTAAATTGAAATTTGATATGATAATTTTCCATTCAAAATTACAAAAATAAATTTATATATAACCATACATAAAAACTTGGATCTTATGCAACTCACAAAACTTTCAATAGGTGAGTTTAAAATTTTTATTTTGTATATAGACAAGGCGTATCACACTGGGGGGGTTTCTATTTATTTGAAGAAACAAAGAACTAACAATCAAATCAAATTTTCTAAAATGATGGCAAATTTAAATTACATACATTGATTTGATTGGAAAAATCTGAATGTTTCCATTAGTTTGGAATAGAAAAGTTTACTGTATTTCACATTGCATGTATAAATCAACTCGAATATTACATTAAAATCACTAACTTACACCATTTAATATAAAATCTGTATTACATTTATCTTCAGATTTAATTCCACTTTTATACAAGCATAATTTATGTATTTTTCATTGGCTACCTAAATCGAATTAAAATATATTAATTTTTTAAACTTAATTTCGTTACAAATTTATCAACAATAAATCATTTTCTTATAAAATCAATTTGGAACTCACAATTTAATACTGAATAAAAATCGTAAAGAAATCATAAATAAATCAAGGTAGGTGATTAAAATATTTTTCTTACAAAATACTTGATTTCGTAGGAAAAATATTTTGTTCCATTCAATATGAAACGTTCTTTGTTTGCACACACGTACAGTTTCTTATAAAAATTGACATCGGTAAATTTAACAAAGTTGCTCCAAGCGATAAACTACTGATGTATGTTAATTGGTGTCTTCGACAGAGAAACAAAAATCGTATCTCAAGGGACATTCTTTTCACTCTTCTTCCACATTAAAACCCGAATGTTAATTCAATACAACTTAACTTTTTATGAAACCGCACACAGAGAACAATTGCCACCGCTGAATCTTCAATTTGGCGTGAATTTAATTAAAGCAAGGAAAGCAGCTTCAGCAAATTAATAATATGTCACCTGTCTTGCAAATCGAATAAATTCTTCACTCTGAAAGAACAAAAAAACTTTCAGGAAATGGCAGACGATATTCTTTTAATGACGATTTAATCTAAAAAGGGAACAAAGCGTATAAGGGAATGAGAATACTTTTCCCTTTGTTGCATTTTTCCCTTTTTCCTTTCCCCTTTTCCCCTACTTGATTGACGTTTTTATCAGTCATCGAAAGTCTCGAGACTCCGGCCCAAGACGACTGCCTTTTTCGATAGGAATAAGAAATTTAGCTTCTCATTTTATTCTTTCTTTCCGCTGTTAGCATTTTCTAACTTGCAGGAAGTCTGATTTTATTTTCACCCCATCCCAAGGGGAATACATTTCATAATTGAAAATATCTTTTTTTTTACTTTGAGAAACTCAATATAAAATTTAATATTAAATAAATTATATATATATATATATAATGAAATGTATTCATTCATATTATAATCACTTAATATTTTTTTTACAATTTTAACTTAGTTTGCTTTAAATATATATATAGTTTTATAAATTGAGGTTTAAGACTTACTCGTCGCACAACAACACCTAATTTAATAAATGAGTACCACTAACACAAACTCCGATACATGGCACTTAAGAAATTTGATATTTAAAATCAAATATGTATATCTTTTGATATTTTTGACAACAGAAAATTAATTTTAAATCTAATAAGAGACAGGAAAATAAGGTTTTTTATTTCCCTTGATTATTATATACATACGTACATACATACATATATATATATATATATATATATATATATATATATATATATATATAATATGCTTAGTAAATTTTTACATCATACTTGGGACCAATATATTCAGAAACATGAAAATATTAGGTACGCATTCAAATATTTGCAATTAGCCTTCTGAAAGCTAGATTTCCATTCTATCTGAAACACTGGCCATTGTTTATCTGGTAAATATCGATGTGACAACCAATGCAAATGGCATCCGATTATGTCCAAAGCATTTTTGATTGGTAAGAGATTTAAAGAAACTGTTGGGCAAGAAATCATCCTAACACCGGGCACAGTATGCTGGTTGATTCTCTCAGTATGAAGTCAGGCTTTATTCTACTGATAAATATTCGCGACATCTCCTAAAGAAATGAATACCAGATGAACTGTCGTCCACCTATTGTTGAGCCATCACATTGAAAACAATGCTAATTTGTGATCATTTGCAATCACAGACAATGACTTCCTAACCCATACAGAGTTATCAAGCTATATGCTACTCCACGTTTGGAGTCCAGTTGTACCAGTCATTAGGTCGTAGCCAGATATGAACACAATCGCTTAAGACAAAGGGTAACTCCTTTTAAAATACAATATCATATGCCTTTCCAAAGTCCACATGGCTGTTTTTCGACACCACTACAAATGGAAGCATCACTGCTCTTGATGACTAGCAACATTCTTAACTGATGCTAAGTATATAAAGCCCTGAGATAGCAGTTGGCAAGTAGTGGTCCCGCTCTGTGTGAAAACATCAAGAGTATTGTTCACTTCTTTACAAAATCACAACTGCTGATACATTGATCCGCGCATGCTGATTTCTCTATGGCAGCATCGCTATTTGTAATTTCTCACATTCCCTTCTTTTGACCATTTTTTCTATAACCGTTTCACAGAGAAAACCTTTAGGTGGGATTTGACTAATTTAATGTTCTTAGTTCAATCAATATGATCCTGATAAACTCTTCTTTTCATATGAAAGTGTCATAATTTTTGGCATATTGTAATTCTCAGTACTGAACATTTTCTCTGGCATTAAAATCAATTTGCAATAATAGTTTTGTGGTGATAAGCAATATTATTAATGTTGGTTCCGTAATTTTACATTTCACTTCATCTTCTCTAGAATGCAACGCACTTCTTATTAGTGCATAATTCTGTGCCACACCTTGTTCTGTAAGTTGTGTTTTGTAATGTATAAATTATATTTATTTTGCAATCATAAGTTGCATTTTCGTTTCTATGAAATCATGATGTTCATAATCAGAAATTTGAACACATAATCTGATAAATATATAAAGATCACAAGACTATCTATATGCATGTTTGAATATATATGTACTAATAACAACATAACATGCACCATTTTTAGACCGCAAATACTATTATGCTGGTTTTTAATATTTTCTACACTCATAAAACTCTTATAAAAATATAGACTAATGAAAATAATTTTTTAGAAAAAATAAAGAATTATCATTAACTCTGTTTCTAAATACTGTAAGAAAACTGTTTACCAAATCGTAGTTTTGAAATTAACGTACAATGTAACTTAACTCTTGGTGTCCAAATCAATTTCTAATTTCCTGAAACAATATTTAATAATGTTTTAGTTTAAATCCCTTTTGTTGTTGATATATAGAAAGCGTGGTAGTAAATAAAATAAACCAATAAAATACAAAAACTTAGTCTAATACTTAAAAAAATGATATTAAAACATTAATATAATAGAAGTAATATAGAATGCTAATACTAATATAGAAGTATAATAGAATGCTTCTTAGTCTATATTTAGTATAGATCTTAGTTTGGAAATTTAATTAGAATTTTCAAAATTATATAATATTTTTATAAATAAATAATGTCAAATAAGTTTTACTTAAAGCTATGAACAAAAAAGTTAGTTGAATTTTCCTCTATTTGTTTAACACTTTGCAACTCTTTCACTTCCATTTTTAATTAATATTATATTATTAATAAAAGTGAATATTGTTTCCCTTTCATTTGATTTAAAAATAAATATTATTCAAATTTAATGATTGTAAAAGTCATTTAAGATTGAAATATGTGATTCATAAAATATTAATTAATCTCATTTTCATCATACAATGTGCTACCATTGTAAATTTAAATCCCAATATTACAGATAAGATATTGTATAAACCATGAAAAAATATCATCTCTAAATTTTTAAAAAAATATATGCTTTATAAGAAATATTGTAACATTGGAGGAATTTTAATCATTTTAATATAAAAATAAATGTCAGAATAAAATTTTGTGCACAGAAATATCTTCAAATCATGCAAATTTAGTTGTCAACTACCAAATTTTATCAATAGAACTTTATGCACATAACATCTTTAAAATATAAAATCTAAATTTATCAACAAACGAAAAGTGATATATTAAAATCAAAATCTGCCAAAATTTTCTTTTACGCCGCAAAACCAAAAAATAATATTTTTATAACTTTCTCAAGAGATAAAATTAATTCTATCGAAACTTTTATTCTAACTTTCCTGCAAAGTTTGAAACTAGTTTTCAGAAACACAATCCATCTCCCTAGACTTTGACCTCTTTTCTGTGACTTTGGGTATGCACATCTATCTTCTTCTGGGGGTTGCATTTAGATATATTCCATCCATTTATATTAATAATTTCGCGACGCATTCTGTCCCTTTATATGCGGATATATCATTTTTCTTCGGCTTGCATTTTCGCGACCCTAACCTGGACGGATACAGTTAAAAATGTGCATATATACCTTGCGAAACTGAAACAAAATTTATAGTAAATATAAATTATCATTTTTCTCAGGATCCTCTTTTATTTATGTTCATCTGGCGGCGATGATAAATGGATACTCTATCGTGATAAATTACTCCCGAATTTAATAATAGAATTACTGTGAAGTTTTTTCCCTTTTTTATTTAGTTGGAATATAATGATGAATGATCAACAAATTCGCGAAAGCAATTGGAACGATGGAAAAATGGAAAATTGCACTTTCCTCTTTAATTTGCAGGAAATTTCGATAAAGTTAATTGAGTTCTCTTGAAAATACTCAGTTTAATAGTGCAGTGAAAATTATTGCTCAATTTTCTGTACTTTAATCATGAAAATATACTCCAGGAAGGAATATTTTTAGAACTGGGCGTTCCTCTTAAGCTTGACGAATTTCCCTTTTTGGCTACGAATAGCAAAGAAATTTGAAAATTGAAAATAATTTTATGTGAGTATAGATTTTTCTGTTTTATTATTATTATTATTATATTGTTCTATACATGTGATTCCTTATCCTTATCCTTTTATTCGTTTCAGGTTTGTTTTCCAATCAATTGTTTTATTATGCAAGCGTATACTAATTACACCAGGATCAACATCTTAAAGTAGATTTTGAACAACTATAAATATAAATAGACTCCAGAGGTGGAAATGTTTGACCGAACGTCATGGCTATAACCATTGGGCTGGTAGATCAACTATTTTTTTTATAATGGTGGACACCCTTGAGCAAGTAAGTAAATTAGCCGATTTACCGCAACAAGGCTGGAAACTGCTACTCATTTTATCGTTACCCGGTGGGAGCCTGTGAACCAAGTCACGGTGGTACGAGTAGCATCGCCCACGCCACACCACCACAAACCCGTTTATAGGGCGGGCCACATTCATCCATCATCTGAGGAAAGGACAAGAAGCACAGAGAGAGAGAGAGAAAGAGAAAGTACATCCATGCCCGAGTCGGGATTCTAACCCAGGTCCTCTCCATCCGTAGTCAGTTACGCTAACCAATAGACAGGTTGGGCAGCACATTAAGAAATAAATAGCGTAAGATTGACTTACATTCACACAAATCTATTTAATTGCCTCATGTTGTCATACCATTTATATAAAAAGAAATATCTATTAAAATATCCGAACCGTGAATTTTTAACGTCTCATTTTTGTATATTGTCTTTAATTGGTTATGAAAAAAAATTGAAGGAAAAAATAATAATGGATTGCTTTTATAATTGGTATTTAAACCCTTTTCGTTTTAAGGAGAGTTACAGTAAGTTTTATTGAAATGTTTGCTTTCTTTTCCTGAGACACTTTTATGTGTCATCAATTATTTCACACTTTAAGTATTGTATTGTTATCGTTAATGATAAGTGGAAATTGGAATTATTTTTATTCCATCAATCATTTTTAATTTCATTCAGTCATGCCTTAGTGAAATTTTATAACAACGGAGAAACTATTTTTCATTTGAAATTATTTTTGATACGCATGTGAAGTTGTTAGATTTAGTATAGAAATTACACTTTTTGCAACTATCCAATAGATAAACCATTCAAACTATTGTATCATTATCACTTTGATTTTTTCTTATATTTTATTTTGGTTAATACACTGGAATGTGAAATAGTGTATTATACTTATGAAATAATTTTTTCGATGCGCATATGAAGTATTTATTGGCTTGATAAAAACTCATTTGTGTATCTAAACAATTAATACTCGATTTATAAACGTTTATAAGTATATTTTCCTACATTTATTAAAAAAAAAACAATTATCTTTTATGCTAAATATTATTTGCTTATGAAATGATTTTTAACATGCAGTTCTTATCTTCTGAATAAAAAACTGATTTTAGCATCTGGAAATTTATATTCGATTTATAAAATAATATAATTATCCCTTTGATATTTTAATATATTTTATTTTTCAAAACAACTTCATTTTAGAAGTTGTAGTAGTATATTCTTATGAAAAATTGGTTTACGTCATTCATAGAAATAAAATTCGAATAATAAAATATTTAAAAGAGAATTCATGGATCTGCATCCACTGTTAATATTTATTCTATTTTTTGATATGCATGTACTAATACTCCATTTTATAGCCGATTGAACATACTCATCTATAGGAAAGTTTTACTCGATGAAGCAGCAGCAAATTTAACATACCTAACGAAAATATTCCTAAATAGAGATATTAGCGTCCCTTACGATGTATAATATGAATTATATCTCCAATTTAAGGTTTCTTTTGGTAACAATGTGGTGTTAAAATCACGTTTGGTGGTAATCTCACGTTTGGTTGTTGTTTTTTTAAATAATATTTAATAAGGTGTTAATAGTTAAGTATAAGTCGGATTCATATTCAGAAACTTATTCAAAAAAAGTCTACAATTGTTACTTGGCGTGAATTACTATTAATCCATTAAGAAGTATTTTTTTATTTATTTCTAATGGCGGGCACCCTTGAGCAAGAAAATACATTAGCCCATTTCCGCAACAAGGCCGGAAACTGCTACTCATTTTATCGTTACCAAGTCACGGAGGTACGAGTAGCATCGCCCACGCCACACCACCACAAACCGTTTATAGGGCGTGCCACATTCATCCATCATCTGAGGAAAGGACAAGAAGCACAGAGAGAGAGAAAGTACATCCTAGCCGGGATTCAAACCCAGGTCCACCCCATCCGTAATCTGTTGCGCTAACCACTAAACAGGTTAGGCGGTGGTAGATCAACTGTCAGTTTCAGGATCTCACCAAATTATGAAAATATTGTTTTTATATATTATAATCTTAGCTATATATTCTTAATTCCTATTCTTAGGCATATGTTGTTATTTCATATTCTTAGATATATATTTATTACCATATTAATAAAAATGTATTATTATCATAGCCTGCAATTCACAACATGTTCTAATTTACAATTAATTTGCAGTTCATTTTAATAGAAAAACCAAAATAATTACGGCATCATGTAAAACTGATTTAATGACCCGAGAGGAAAGGTTTTTACATGATTTAGATTGATCTTCAAATATTTTTCTAAATAACTGCCTATGTTTAGAATTCGAATATCGTGTTCAATGATAAATTTTATTTTTCTTTCACGCAGAAAACAACAATGCTATTTTATAATGAGGCAGGCATTCCAGCAAGTGCTCTTAAAAAAAATAATAACTGCTTTATACTTCCTTATATGTGTTGTAATGCACATGTTGCATTTTTTAGAGTTTCCCATTTATAACATAATGTTACCACATATTAAATGTAAGAGGTCCTCCAAGAATGTGATCAAACACAATTATGTATTTCATAAGATAATATGATATGAAGTGTTAAGGTCATGTTGAAGGGGTTTGGAGCTAGGCAACCTCCAAAACTCTTCAACAAATGCTGTTTTGATACCAAACCTATTATAAAAATATGAAAGTAATTTCACATGATACATTCTTTATTTTAAAAATTTGTTCTATTAATTACTATAACTCATTGATAACCAATAATATTATTACTTAAATTCATTTTATTAATACTATATTATTTTATTATGATTATATTTAATATTATAAATACAATTCAGCTAAATAAATCATCATTAAAAGTATCACACAAGATATAATAACAATAATTAAATGTCCAACAATGATATATTTTGACAATATAACTCACTGCATTGACAAAACTTATTTTGAAAACAAACCATCTTAAGAAATGATTTTCATATTTTTGTAGTAGTATCTACTCAATTATTATATTTTTTCGATATCGAAATCTTGATGATTCATGTATGCATCAGAATAAAAATGAAATTACTTTTACATAATATGACATGATTATCAATTCTGATTTTAAATGATTTTATTGGTAGTTGCTATGTTGAGTTATATACACTAAAGGTAGCATTAATGAAAATTCTCCTTAATTAAATTTTCTTGAGTTGATTCTTTAACACCCTTTCATATTATGAGTTTACTGAGCCCAATGATTGATTAGACAATCATAGGCTCCAAGTTTGAACCCCGACAGTATCTAATAATTAAAAAGGCATGTAGCGTTTCTCCTTTTTGTATGTATTTCCTATCTGTATATTTCCGTGAAGATAAGAACTTATTTTCTTACATGATCAAGAACTTTTGTATATTCGATAGGCTTTCTCAATGATACATATCACACTCCTGTATATCTTCTGATGAAGATCATCAGTGTGCAAATTCAACACACATCACAAGTGTGGCTGCTTACATGGATTTGAATTGATTTTAAAGCATTGAAATTTGTTAAATTATCATTTATAAGCAAAATATGTAAGCGTTGATCAATAAACCAAACCAATGTCTCACGTAGTTACATAAAATAATTAATTTATCAGGTTTTCTAGAAGTATATAGTATGGTATATCTATAGGATTCCGATCTTCATTTTCAATTCAAATAGCACATGGAATCTTTTTAAAATATCCAAAGATGCTCAAATTTGAAGATCTTGATATTCGAAGTGTGAGATCTCAAATTCAAGTCAATATGTTGTTGATAAATAAGAATTCTACCTTTCTGCTAATAGCACATTTATAAAAGTGTTTGCTTGAAATTTTTCCAGATTTCATTCTTGTTGCACTTGTGCACGGCTCACACTGTATGAGCATCCTTCTCAATAGGATCCTTAAATGGCATACAGTACCATCCGGCTGTTATACATATGATGTTCATCATTTAATTATATCATTAATAATGAAAGTATGAAATTACTAGTTATCAACAGTTATTCAATTTTTATCTTCACGTTGAACATTTTAGTTATAAATGCTGGGTACGAGAAACGCATCCGCATTAATTGGTCTATTGTTCATTGAGTTGAAGTTTTCCTTAGATGGGTTTACCGACCATCTTTACTTACCCTACTTTGTTCAGCGAAAAATGTTTTTTGAAACGAAAAAGAAAGATTTCCAATTAGAATCTCGCGTGAGCTTAAGTTTTACAAAAAATAGTGCTTAGATCTCAAAACTCAGTTCATATGTAGTTTCTTATATTCTCATCAACTATATATTGAAAAGAAAAACCAGTTTTTTAGAAATAGAATAATGAGAATAAATCCTTAGATTCCTCTTTTCACCAAAAGCATTCCGTGTTTCAAAACACCAATAATGATTGTAAGCTGAATAATACATTTTTTCATACATTTCTAAGGAAGTACAATGTTTCTCAAATGTTTGTTCTTAATAGAATCTTTCTATTCTTTTCGAACACTTCAAGAAGTAAAACAAATTTCAATTTTACCCAGAACTCTTGAATTTAAATTTGGAAATGTTCTATTAAAAATATTTTGTTGCATCATTTTTTTTCATCATTTATAGCTAACTACTACAGGAACAAAATTTATCATATTAATAAAATGAAAATGAGGATTTCAAAAAAAAATTTTATGACAACATACCGACAAAAATAGTAGAAAAAAACTAACGGCTAGATGTAAATGCAATTTTTACAGGTTCAAAAAATAATGTATATACAGCCAACGCTTAAATTGTAATCGAACCCAGGAGTTGTTGAATTGAGAGCAAGAGTATTTTACAGCCACAAATATTGACTTGCATGACTTGCATGAGAAACAACTGAAATTTAAGAGAAAGGACTTTAATTGTTTTTTGTACGTAAAAGTAGTATTAGTTTCATTCATAAAAGGTATTAAATTTCTTAAATATGGTTTGATTTCGAAGGGAGCTTTAGATTTTTCAGAAATATGATCTTTGTTGCTTTACAACAAAATTTCCTTATGCTTAAAATATATCATTTGATATCAGAATTGAACTTATCTGTTTATTAATTGCTAAACAATATTTATTTATTAATAATAATGTGAGTTATTTTAGTGATTTATTAACATATCAAAGATTTTCTTGACGTCATTAAAAACATTTGAAAGATGCCTTTTAGAAATCTGTTGATAATTTGAAAACAGTAGTCGAGGACCTTTGAATGTTAATTAAGCCATCCTTTATTCGTATTTTGAAATATCCTAATTAAAATACAAATTTTCTACATTAAAAATATCTTAGAAAAAAATACAACATATCTTTATATTAAAATTACTATATGAAATTTACCTTTTCAAACAGACACTGCCACACATTTAAAGCATATTTCTTAGATTCTAAATCAAAATGTCTGTATAAAATTATGAAGATTTTTTACTATTACTGTTAATGGTTTTTAATTAATATTAGTTTACTAGTTGATTTTTTATTATTGACTTAACATATATTTTATAATTATTAGATTTTTATTCAAATATTTGAATGGCAAGCAAAGAATAAATGTATTTTTCATTACTTATAAAAAAGAGTGCTGAATTTAAGAAAGGAAAAGTTTACTTGAATCTTTAAATATGAAATTAGAGATGATATTATCTTGATTGGTTTGGTTTGTTTGATCCTTAAGGGTCCTTCTTCTTTTGACAAAAGCTAATTAAACTACAACATTCAGTTTTAAATGTTCTTTTGAGGAGTACCTTTAGGTGTAATTTTCTGATGAATCTAATGTTCATACTTCTGTTTTCATCCGTTCTTTTTTATATATAATTAAAAATAAAACCTTTACTTTTATAATAGAAACATCAAGCTAAAAAATATCACACAAAACTTATGGTTCAAATATCAAAGAATAATATAAAACAGTAAACAAGATTTTAAAAGAGATTTAATTGAATTAATTGTCTTAAAATTGGATCCAGGTTCATTATTGTATAGCATTTTTTTGATAAATAGAATATATATAATAAAAAGTTCCTACAAGTTGAAATATATATATATATATATATATATATATATATATATATATATATATATATATATATATATATATATATATATATATAAATCATGTCTTGTGTAGTTTTAACTTTTTTTGTCCGCTTTTCCCCTTCTGCTTCTAAAAATATTTTATAAAGGCAAACTCAAGCAGAGAGGTGTATATTCATAATTTCTTAAAACGTAGTTCTATATGCTTTTTCTTCATAAATATCCAATTTCCTAAAATCCAGCACTCAGGTTCTCAGCTACCATCAAAGAGAAACTATAAAAGGCGTCCAAATGTCATGTACGAATTCAAATTCTGTACTTTCGAATGTGTATATTTCCAATGTACAGAGCTTGTTTCGATGGGACATTTTTAGACCAATGTTAGCACAACCGAGTAATTTCCGGAATCCAATAAAACAGCGGACGATTGAACCTCTGGCAAAGATCCAAGAAATGAAAAAGGGACTTCCTTTCGATTTTTAGGTTTTTATATAGATAGATATGCCACTTTCTAAAAAAAGAGATGGAAAAAAACTTTTTTTTTTATCTTTCATCAAGAACACAGACTTCCTTCAATAAGCAAAGAACTTTCAGAGAATTTTTCCCTTTTTTTTTACTTTTGCTTAAACTCCCGAATTTCGCGCGCAATGTTGAAAAGGGAATTTAAATATTTGATATATCAGAAGCCGTTTCATAAGGAGCACAAGGGGTAGGGGGAAAACGTGACAGGGAAAGGAGAGGAGGTTATTGCAGAAGGGTAATTCTGTTTGCCGAGGCTTATTAAATTATTCGCGAGAACGGATAAATCCTTAAAGTGTTTTTCTTTAAACGCGAAATTCGACCGATAATTGCGAACTGTTCATTTTTAATTCGTTTTAAAGATCGTGATATTTTAGTAAGCATAAAAAATTTATTCCCTCAACTTCTTCTTTTATCTCATTACATTCATTGCATTTTTATTAAAAACAGAGAGAGATAGAAGAAAAAAAAGGTTTCAAATATTCCTAACTTTTTTTTAAAGCAATTTCCTTAACAGATAATTCTAGAATAAGCGGTTCTCATCTTGAGTTAAGTATTATTTTAACAAAGTAATCAACCATTTGGGAAATTTTTAAAAATGTATTTTGAATTAATGTACAATGTTTTAGTTTTATAAGAATATGTTGTTTTAATAAATTGGATGTATATAGCAAAATACATTTTAAATAAAGTATTAAATAATGCCAATGAATATTAACATAAGTGGATATCCTTCATGAAATAAATATATCAATTAATTCCCTTTTTTTTGGGGGGGGAATAAATTAATGCCTTATTTTTTCTACTCAGTAAATACTTCTATAAAATATAAAAGTATTTTTATTGTTTCATAACACTCTATAATGTTTCAAATACTTCAGAAATGTTTAAGTATTCATATATAAATTTATATATACAAATTGTACGTTAATGTGACCCAACATAATATTAAGGTACCATACATGTGGCAAAATATGTTTATTCATTATTTAGTCAATGTTTTTTAGTCTGATAAATGCTATGAGTGAAAAATAAGTGATGTTATATATCTTTTCATCGGTGCAATTTTAGCTTTTAATGAAAGAAAAAACAGCTTATGTTTGACTTCGATATTTGTATATTATGGTGTTACGGTAATTGAAGCACATTACACAAACGTAACTCAAAAAAAAAATTAAACCAACCCAATTTGGCCGGCCAGTATAAAGTACTCTCCTTTCCATCGAAATCTTTTCAAGGGATTTTATATGGCCAAACCTTTATATAATATCCGTTTTTTTTTTCCCATACTTCTGAAGTAAGAATTTAAGATTATTTTTACAAAGCTTACCCAGGCACTTGATAAATAGCATTCCAGAAAGTTTCAATGATTTTAGTAAGATTCTTAGAAAAGCTTACTAACTGTGGTAAAGAAGTTCTGGCAATTGTTAATTTTCTAATAGTAGTAGCGTATTAATTTTAACATTAAGAATTAATTTTAAATCCTTAAAACTTTCAGTTGAGAAATGTATTTCGAAGTAATTGCTCTTCTATATAAATATTTCTGTTTATAATAAAAAATTTAAAAAATACAGGATATCATACAAATATATATTTTAGCACATTATTCTTCTGAAATATTAGGAACCACTTAAGGATCTTAGTTTAAAGGAAGGAAAAACATATGGTGATTATTCAGCCGAAAACAAATATTCTGTTTTTTACTCCAAGAAAATCATAAATAAATGCATTATATTGGATAACAAATACTATACAATGAAGAAGTGAAAATAAAAAAATGGTATTTATTAATTAAAAATATTATACTTTAGCACAAAAAATTAAATTTTAAAGGATTTCCAAAAAGAAATTAGTAGTGAGAACATTCAACTTCGGGGATAACAGCAATTGTACGACTGAATATTCAGTCAAGTAGAAAATGAATGGCATATGGTGTTAATGATTTTTTTAACAAAATAGCCCAATTCAAAGACCGTAGCACAATATAGGATATAGAGAAATTCTGGGTGCAATGATGCATTGTGAATAGCTGTTACCTTATTTCAACAATTTACCAGTCAATTTCTTTTGGTGAAAGATCTGGAAAACGCCTGGAAAAAAAGCAACTGAAGGGCACTTTTTTATCAAAAAATACCTATACAAAACAAGTAACATGCAGTCATACCTTATCCAGTTGAAACATAGTGTTCAATGGCTAAAATAAAGATAAAATGACAGGCATTAACACAACAGAAATGCAACCTTTGTTCTTAGTACCATTGATGGGAAAAAAAGAAGATTGAACCATTTTAATGGCATCCCATGCCATCACTCCAGTGCGATGATGTCAAATGCACCTGTCAGTATACGTTTTTTGCGATGCCGCAATATATTCAGGTGACCATCATTTTGTTATTAACTAAAGTGCGATTCATCTTTAATATACATCCCATTAATTATTCCTTTACAGATTAGTTATAGACAATCATTTGAAAGTGCTTCATATTTAACGTAGCATCAAGGGCATTAGAAGCCTTGGTCGTCAAGCTCTCAATTTATGTTGCTGAAAAATATCGTTGAACAGCTTATGAAGATATTTGCAGTCTTCCAAATGATCCCATTTCCTTACTCGGGACTCATAACATGGCTGTGGCATCCACTAAAACCATACGAATGACATGTCTACTTTTTTGTCAAAAAAATAGAGATTTGAATGTTAGTGAGCTACTAAATATAGGCAGGGTTTTCTATATAACCATCCTGAACCTATAGGTTCTACCTCTTGAATGTAGTCATGAGATTTCGAGTGACGCGATCCACCAAGCAGCAACACAGTAGTATGATAAACCACAATCAAGGAAGGCTACAGTTACACCATTATAAAATCAGAAACGTACTTTGAGCATTTCTCCTTATAAAACAAAGTTTCAAACAAATTTTCACTTGGCAATACCGCTCATATACATATGTGAAATCTGCCGCATAATTTCTTCATTTTAACAAATTGTAGATGTCGTTTCAAATGTCCATCATTACCTGGAAATGTTGAAAACTTATCGTTCAAGCATTACAGTACTTTCTTCTTGTCATTTTAATTTCATGAGTAGCAAGTAACTTTTTTCATTTAGTAATGTTAGTGACTAGCAATGTATGCCTATTCATTTAGTTTTGGATTCTACGAAATAAGTCTTATTCCAAAATGAATTTAAAGGTGTTCAAAATTCAATCAATTAAAACCTATTACAAATACTGAACAAAAGAAAATTAATCTCACAATTTTATTACAGATAAACCTAACTAATTATTTTTTTCTGTTTTTTAGCATAAACCCCATTAAATATTATTGATTTAAAATATAATCCATGCATACTATTATAACGCTAACTAATAATTCAACGTTTGTAGCAACAGATGAATTTGTACAAATACTCACCAAAGTTTACGCAAATATCTACGTAACTTGAACTCATTAATTAATGATTTTAGCACAATTTTAATCATATTATTTTAGAAAATATATATTATTTATACACATAATAACTAGAAATAACAGTTCTAAAGGTGTACTGTTAGTATTCAGTTTACCCATTATTCGAGAGTAGTAACTAGCAGAATAATTAATGTCCATAGGGAATTTGGTACAGAGCTTAACGCAAATGAATCATCTCGAAAATATGTAAACGAGGTTGCAATGGACGGACCAGAACACGATGTGAATAACTCACTGGATTCATTGTTAAACTCATTGTAAGGAATATGGTTATAGATAACATTTTTATGATTTATTCATGAATTTTTACAATAGTGTGAGTTAATTTTTTTACTTAAATTAAGAATAAGTATGTATGGTTTGGTGAGAAATATTTTCAGTCTATAAAAACATAAATCCTGTTTATTTTAATTTTTTTCAATTTTAAGGAGTTCTTAATTAAAAATATTATGTTCCATAAAATTGTATATATTCAAAATACTATATCATAGTTGTTTCATTTCATCACACATTTTAAAATATGCAAATCACGTGAAATTAGATTGACATTTTTGTCACATATAATCAGTCTTAAAAATCCTTTTTCCAATTTTTTTTTTTTTTTTGTGTCATTTTGTGATGTTAAGAATATATTACTATTACTTACATGTTCAAAATTTGATTACTTTCTTATATATTCTACATTTTCAAAACAATTTTAAATTTATACCCTATAACTTTTAAGTGCACAAAAGAATGAACATTTGTTTGTGAAATACTTTCAACTTATTTTCTTTTTACAATTAGAATGGTGATTT
>JAPDSC010152836.1:0-26210 GCA_026290005.1 Latrodectus geometricus
TGATTAATGAGTTTTCCGAACACTTGCCGATCATAGTCACTAAACACAGTCATATTGTTAATTGTACCAAGGTCAAATAACGAAAGGTGACAAGTGAACTAGCACATTACTCTCCAAGTCACTTAAGTAGAGGGATATTGAATCCAATGAAGAACTTAATGTATATGGAGACTCATGTGGTCTTTTGCTGGATAAGGTATCGATCCGACTACTTTCAGACAAGAAAATGGTATATTTTTCTATTCGTCTGCATCAATCCCGAGTATTACTATTTTTTGTTATAAGAAACAATATATATATATATGTTAGATAAATGATATTAGAAGGCTAGACCATACTTATAGATATAATAACTTTCCTCTCCCCCCCAAAAAAAAAAAATTTTTTTTTTCAAGAATAGAAGGAAAATGACGAAAGGGAAGACCCCGTACTAGACAGTTAGAAAAGCATGAAAGAATCTTAAGCTGTTGGGGATGAACCAATGGAAAGCTTTGAGAAGGATAGATCAGGTGGAGGAAACTTGAAGAGATGGCTTGGCCTACCGCTTCAAATTTCAGGTTGTAGCGCTTCTGAAGGGATAAAGTCTATTGAAAAAGTGATAAAGGCCATTGAATTTTTTTTTTCATTTAGTGGATTTAAGTATTTTGATGATTCACCTGTAAATCTATCCAATAAATGGACAGTAAACGGTAGAATTTAACTGTTGCGGAAAGTAAAATAGTGCGATAGGATATAAGTACTGTAATACCTGACTAAGACACTAATTGTTGCATGCTTGCAACCAGAATACGAGCACTCTCCAGTTACTTCAAGAGAAAACATGTTCTTTTCAGGAGGGAATTTTGTGTTGTAGCGTACAGCAGTCTGCAATAAGTACAAATAAATTATGTTAATACTTTCATACAAAACTACCAAGTTTTAAAATGGTTGGTATAGGTAAATAAATTAAGAAGATTTTAGGTATTGTATTAAATATTTTTAAAAAAATATCTGGTAAAAAATGCTGATACTGGCAAGTATTAGAAAATATTTGAAATCGCCTGAGTGATTG
The DNA here is from genome assembly GCA_026290005.1 of Latrodectus geometricus. Classification (NCBI taxonomy): domain Eukaryota; kingdom Metazoa; phylum Arthropoda; class Arachnida; order Araneae; family Theridiidae; genus Latrodectus; species Latrodectus geometricus. Next base: position 1,052 of record JAPDSC010152836.1, read on the forward strand.
AATAAAGCAAACCTAAGAATACATTCCAAAATGCATTCTGTCATTATCTATAGAAGCATATCTATACATAGTAACAAGATACTCGTTAATAACAGGGTAGAATCTTAAAATACTGAAACTTAATAACATGATAACAGAAACGCATACAGCGTGTAAAATATTAATTACATTTATTATATCACGTGAAATAATTAATATTATGTGTAGATATTGTTAAAGAAATTCATTACATTGATTACGAAATTTTATTTTTCAAAATATTAGAATTTTGATCTTAAATCGTGCAAGTTGAGAATATCCATCTGAGCTCCAAAATTCTCTAATGTGAACTTTCTAGACTCGAAAATTCGTTTTAAAAATAATGGCGCAATATTTTTATCGTTTTAATGTATAATAAAATAAAATGCATTTTTTGATGAAAATGTTTTTTTAGCTTTCACAATTATTTTTCTGTATTTTCTTTTACAATCATAACTTTTACTGATAATTATGATTTTTCTGTAAAATTCAATTTAGTCACTTTTTTAAAAATATATTATGCATTCTCTTCAAGTTGAAATAACGATTACAATAATTTATTATCATAATCAGTTAATTTAACTATACAGATTGTATATATTTTTTAAAATTAAATAAAGGATATTTAAAGAACAATAAATAAAATTTTGAGTAAATAACGAAATAGAATTTTTTTTTTTAAAAATGGCATAATTATTCTTTATTTTATATTTTTTTACCCTCTTATTTTATTGAGTTATTGCACTAGCATAAGCTAGTGCAATAACTCCCTGTACTTTCCTGTACCTAGTCCTGAAATGGGATCTACCATTTCAGGACTAGGTAACGGAAGCAGGTAAGAAGGTCTTCGCAATTTAGAAGCACGGATCAAGCACAAGACCGCGTAAATACTTGACCCTCTAACCCCAGAAGTATTACTTCACTTGGAAGACATTGTGACTATGTCCTACTTACGTTCTCCAGCCGACTTTAGTGAACTTGAGGGATTTTCAGTTAAGATGGGGTTCGAACTCATTGTCTTCAGATAATGTTAACGATGCCGTAATCAGCCATCTCTAATTTGATTGAGTCATAAATGTATCAAATATGAGATTAAGTTAATTCCTTTTATCATTAACTCTGAATCATTTAAAAATTCTTTTTCACTCTCATTGGTTCAAACTTATATTTCTAACTGTTGTTGGTCGAAATGGTATCCATACACTTAAACTGCTTATTGTAAAAAACACACTTAACAAACCTGAATGAGGCCGCATCCAGATCCTTTAGCTACAATCGTCACATCAGTTGGTACATCAGAAACTTTGTAACGTTGAACCAGGAGTTTGTTTTCATTGTTTATTTCCACAGTTTGCTCCAATCCTCCTTTTGCGGTCACTTCAAGGTCAAGTGGTTCTTTGTTAATGAGTTTCGCGAACTGTGCAAGAGCTTCTAGGCCAACACAAGTGTCCTGTGAAAATTAATTTGTTGCAAATGTCATTTACAGGATTTGAAAATTCGTTTAAATTGCAATGCACTAATTCGGCACAATAAAATAATTACAATTTTTTAATAATTTCATTTAGACCTAGTACGGTGTCTTATGCTAGATTTTGATAAAAATTTCCGTATGAATATATCATTGAGGAAAGAATTTCTTATTTATTATTATATTATTTTGGATGAAAAGTAATCTATTATTTTCACGTGATTTTCAAGACTATTTATTATATTTCAGATTCATTCTGTGAAAATGGGTTAAACTGTTTCATGGTCTATCTTTAGCTCTGGGCAATGCTAACTCTGTTAACATACGTGTCCATTTAAACAATTTCTGTGATCTTATCGGCATTTTCGATGAATGGCCTATCTGTGTGGAGTGCATCTTTAACATCAAAAATGCCTATGCTTAATCAACGAAAATTTTCAAAGTAATTAGTTAAAATTGCAAGTAATTGGCTATTACAGTATCTGGTCCATTAACACCATTAATAATTCCTGCCATCTGGTTTTCATATTTGCCTTTATTAAAGTAAAAACTGTAAAATGTTCCGAGTTTTCTCTTTGGTGACTTCCAATTTTAACACCCTGTTGCTCTCAATTGAATGGAACAAATAAAAAACTGTAAAAGTGCAAGATGTTACCTTTCCAACCAAGCATAAATCTGAAATTGTCCGATCGATACGTTACGAAATATAGATCTCTACAGTCATCTTTCGAAAAAATAATGGATTTCTTTTCTCCAACCTAATATTTAATTGCATGTAAAATGATAAATATAGTTTATAATCTGATCAGTGGAAATTAATTATACTTTAAATAATTAATGCAAATCTAGCGGAGAATGGGTACAAAAGTGAACATTTTCGTTGGTTAGGTTTGGTTCTGTCGCTCAAGTGTCACTTTTTACTCATAAAAGAAAATTCAATAAGGACCAACAGTTTCAAAATCCTTCTGAATTGGTACAAACATCAGAACACAAGGTGGGGTTTGAACTTATGATTAGTTACAGTTAATACTAGACATAAAACAATTTTTTTATCTCCTTGTCTAGCCTAATTCTCGAAGAATAAATTAAATCAATTTAGATGAATTTAACTATGAATTTCTATATTTTTTTCAAAAGTATTAACGAAGCAAAATTTTTAAAAAATAAAAATTAATTTCTTTTATTTTTATAATTCCTCATTGTAACTTCGCTCTAAATAATTTTAATTTTTCCACTCTAAAAACTTCATGTCGATATTAAATTTATGATTTTAATTTGGTTTGTTAAAACCTTATATATTAGTTTGGGAAAAATGTAATCCATTATTTTTTCGGTAGACGTCTGTAGTGATCGCTATCTCGTGAGGTATCTATCAAACAATTTCAAATTTATGCTCATTGGAAAGGTGACATTTGACACTAAAATATCCTCTTGCGGTTTTTTGTTTGATTAATTCAGTTACGAGTACAAGGTTTTAAAAATAGAAGACAACAAACAGAAAATTCGATACATTTTAGTTTTTCTTTTATAATGGCGAAAATGCTAACCAGGTGGCTAAAATTGTGAAAGGTGTTTATCGTCTTATATATGACTGTAACAACCAGTTACGCACAATTTTGGTTTCGTTGATTCCGTTTGGGTATTTGGATGCTAAAGATGCACCTCGCATGGATACAACATCGTCGAGAATGTCTATAAAATATCAAAAATTATCAAACTTGACAGCATGTCAGCAGTCGTAGCTTCACACAAGACCTAAAAATCTACATGAAAACTGTTTTAAACCTTTTTACAAAGCGAATCTGAAAGAAGTTACAAAAAGTTCACGTAAAAATGGATTTCTTTTTCCCCAACCTAATATAATATCTAATTTTGAACCTATTATACATTATTTTTTAGGCTTAGTTTATGATAGTAAACTCTTTCTAAATGGAATCTCTTAGGAGCGATTATAAAATATCAAAATATCAATAATAATAATAAAATCAATTGTATAAGTAAGTTAATGTTTTAATTGAAATCATTCTAACATGTTGTAACATTTTAAGCTCCTTTTTTAAGCATTTATGTTACACAAAATTACTGTAAATTTTTATCTTTTAATACTATTAATTTATTTTTCGTTTTAAAATGCTATTTTACATTCGAGAAATAAAATTTGATGTAGATATAGAATTTGAAGTGAACTTCCAATTAAAACTAATAACTGAGACTAAAGGGACAATTTAACCCACAAATTATTTAGATGAATATCAAGCCTTTCCCTGCCAAATGATTAATGCTATCATAAAAATGCAGCAGTTTTTTAGTTATGAATTAATTTTAAGTTTTACAGCCGCTTTCACACGAAACATAGGTTCTTAGTAATTTTTGCTGAGCTGACTGGTAACCGGTTTAATTGCTTAGTGTTCAGTTCTTCGGTCCAACAATTTATGGTTCACTTTTTTTTTAGCCATAAAGTGGTTGTTTCTTTCATTACAGTTAAGATCATGAGTACGTCATTTATTTTTATTTATGATTGGTCTGTGAGTTAAGCAAATAATCGTTTTCACCAATAATACTGACAATTTTGTCCACTCATCAAAAATAAGCCAATTTGTCAGTGGGATTAGCTCTTCAGTGAGCAGTTGGAAAGAAAACTTTGACCAATACCTTAATGGGATTGGTTATTTTATATATTATTGGAGATTTGTCTCTCTTGATAACGCTATTAAAAAAAATACTTTTTAATCATTAAGTAAAGATAAATTTATGTAAAGCACATTAAATATTAATATTTGATTAATTATGCAAGCAATAAATAAATCATAACATCTACTTTATGATTAGTTTAAATCGGCGAAAACGATTTAAATGTTTTTATTTTTAAATTATATTTCATGCAAATTATTCTGTAAGCATTAAAATATATAAACTTTTTCACCTGAGTTGACTGAAATCCTCCATATGGATTCAAGTGAGCTGTCATATAACGCACATAGCCCAAAGCATCGGAAGCGCTCCCATCAACGGTGAGAGTTGTCAAAACAGCATATGCATTTGTTTCGATTCTTATAGATTCAGTTCCATTTATTATGTTGAAAAAATCCATTCCATCTAAAATAAATTTTCTAAAATTGAAACACAATGCAAACAACTTTACATACGAATTATGATTAGTTGAAACACTATATTAAAAGGTTGTGGCTGAAAGTATAAAAGTTGAAATGATTTTTCATGGTCATTATAGTAGAAAATATTAGAATCCATTAAGTATCCATTGTACGAAAGATTTGGATTGTACACCAATTATATTTGAAAACCTGATTATTCTGACTGAAAGAAAAGTTTTAACTTTGTTGTTATTATATAGAGGATTAATTCTTAATTTCGTTTTGATTTTCTTATATTTCAAAAGAACGTTCAAATGTAATTCAATTTTAAGTGAGAAATATTAATTTGAGTTCAATGATGAACAATCTCTTCATGTTAGCTGTTGGCGGTCGGAGCACTTTAAGTATGTCGATTTTAATGTCCTCCATGTGAAATGATACCCCAGAGATGGATTTGGAGCAAGGCTGGAAGTCTTCTGATTGGTCCCGTCTTCTAAATTACAAGGACACACCCACTTTTGGACCAGGAAGATACACCCACTTTTGGACCAGGAAGACACACCCACTTTTGAAACTACGATGGCCCACTCACTGATTTTTTTACTGTATGAAGTACCATCGATTCTGCCCCTTGTAATAATGATAAACGTGAAAATCCTAGTAGCTGAGTTTTAGAAACAAAACAAAAAGTTTTACTTACTGAAATTACTATTTATACTCGTAAAAGGCTTGAGCATATTTTTGAAACAAATCCCTTTTTTACACATTCCAATTTTTTGCATTCTGAATGCTTTTTATTTCATTAAGAACATTATAAATGATTTGCATTATTTTTATGGAAATCTTTTACTTATTTTTAAAGTCTTGTTTAGCTTGCGTTTTTCTAATTACTTTACATTTAGCTTAGTAAATAATTTCTAAAAACACTATTTACTTTGTTACATTTTATTCAGCATGTACTTAATTTTTACTTTTCTCAACATTAAAGTATACTTATTGTATACATATAATAAGCGTATGCTATATAACATAAATGTAAAATATGCTATGTATGTGTTTGAATTAATAGTAACCAATGCTTCAAGAAGTCCGTTTGAACTGGCGACAAATTCAGAAGATTGAAAGCAGATATCAAAATGGGAAAACATTCTATAGAACACGGAGTCTCGCAAATGTTTAGTTTCGTAGAATCGTAAAAATAGTTTGAAAGGATTATGAATCTGAATACCAAACAGGAAGAAAATATTTATTTCACGGCAAATTATTTCCTTTGTATAGGTAGAAGCGATGCATCTGTTAGATATGAAAAAGTTTCAACATGTCATTGGACCAAATTGTTAATAACTGATTTAAGTCGCCATTGTTTGTGCACTTGCAAAATTGTTGCATTATGCATTGTTCCTTTTTGGGTACGAAACAACCCGTTGTTATGTGACGTCAAATCTTGCTTTTTTAGTATCTAGAGTATCTTTTTCTCGATAGAATAGATTTAAACATATCTGTATCACGTATTATTATGTATGACATCAAATAAATGCTTTTCCTTGTTACCATTGGTTAATTTTATCCCATTCAACACTAAGCCTTTTCACTTATTTTCCTAAACATTCTTGCGATTTTCACCAATAAGATATTCATTTAAAAGTATTATATTTTATGGATATTTTCCTCCCTTGATGTCCTACTATTACTGCTCTGAATTTGCCACCACTTTAAAATAACTTTCCATATAGTTCCAATTTAAGAAATGCTAAACATGGGGAACCATATTACATTAAAAGTCTTTAAAATCAATGATATTATACCTGAAACATCGTATTCTGAAAAGTAAACTAAGAGAAAATTGAAATTATTCTTCCTTCTGATTTTAATATTCTTGTTGTATTTCTTTAATATCATACTTTCTGGAAATTTCCATAGATCAAAAAACTTGTTTTATAAATTTTCATTTTACGAATAGAATTGTTAAATTTATATTCCTATCATAATTCTTTCCCTCAAATAGCAGAATCAATACTCTCAAATGCTCATTTATTAAATTGAAACATGCATAGAACTTTTTCAATTTTACCTGTAGAGTTAAGTTTTTGTCTCGCTTCATCAATATATCTCTTAGCATCTTCGTCTCTTCCTCCTAAAGCATTCGCATAAGCGTACAAAAGTTGGCTGTAAGGATTCGGGGGTGGATTTTTGTCCAGGCATGTAAAAGCAGCATCTAAAACTTTCTCGTCAGTGTGGTTGGATATGATTAAAGAAGCTGCGACGTAAGCTGTTATAGCACCGGATGATTTCTCGTTTTCTAGTCCTCCCTGAAATTTATAAATATTTGTATCAAAAATTGATTAAATAATGAAGCAAATGATGATGAATAATAAATTGGAAAATGAATGTTGCACAACAAATATCATAATTTATTTAGCAATTTAAAAAAATTATCTGTACAATCGTAATTTAATTCCAGATTCCATTTCTTGTTTTATTTGAATTATGCACGTATAAAACATAAAATGAATTGAGCTCATATTATGAAACAGCAAATAAAAATTAAATTAGTTTCTTTAAGAATTAATTATTAATTTATAAATTAGTTCCTAATAAGTTATAAATTCCTTAATTAATCTTCGCCGATAACTTATTACAATTAATTCTTTGCAAATTTTATTACTTAGCAAAACTGCCAAGTTTAAAAACGAAAGGTTAACTATTGATCCTTTTAAAGTTTGAGAGTGCGATTTTCTACATCGGATTGTAAAGCTGCAGAATTTTGTAAAGGTGTAGAATCTTTTATACATTGTAGATTCCTATTAACTTAACCCTTCTGTGCAAAGAGTGGCGATAGAACGATAGACCAAACTTTAGAAAAAAAATATTTTATGTAATTATTACGAATTATTATCCATGTTTCATAATTAAAATAAAAAACAAAATTAAAATTATACTTTAAGATTCCAATTTTACAGATAAGTTTTAAATTATTTCAATATTTGAAAAAATTCTAAAATGAATATTAAATTAATTCTAATTAAAAATTTAAAAACTGGGAACAATATTTTCACATCAAGTCTTGAATGGTAGTAATTAATACAATTATTTTGTTAAAATATTAACAGCAAAATCTAATAGCATCTTTGAATTATTATTTTTTTCAAAATTTCTATCAAAATATAAACTAGGAATTTTTATATTAACCCTTTGAGTACTGAATTATTTGTAGACTGTATTGTATTCAAGTAATTAGGTGACGAGTCGTCTCCCTCGTCAAATGTACCTAAAGGATTATTATGGTGTTAAGAAAAAAAAAACTAGCTTTATTTCATGGAAATAACATCAGGTTATTACCTCTAATTCAATGTTAATTATTTGGCCAATATTTTGGAAACATCCATCGGCATTTCGCCTTGATATCAGCCAGTTTTGTGCTCCCGTCAGAACATTGTCGTCAAAGTCGATGCATAACTTTGCCCCATAAAACGTACACAAGACAAAAGCAGTACTCGTCAAATGTACCCAAAGGATTAATACGTTGAAATGAAAAAAATTAGTTTTAGTTCATGAAAATGTCATCGGGTTATTACCTCTAATCCAATATCAATTATTTGGCCAACATTTTGGAAACATCCATCGGCATTTTGTCTTGATATCAGCCAATTTTGTGCTCCCTTCAGAACATTGTCGTCAATGTAGATGTATCGCTTTGCCTCATAAAATGAACGCAAGACAAAAGCAGTCAAGAAAGTACTTCCTTGCTTATCTGTATCTCCAAATGCACTGAAAGATCCATCAGAACGACGGAAATTAAGTTCTCTTTGGTACCCTGAAAAGTAAATATTGTTAAGCGAAATTTTGTTTCTCATAATTATTTATGAAGAGATCAACTATTAATGAGTTAACATAATTAGTTCTTTAAATTACATTTGTAAAAATATTATATTTTATCAAAAAAGGTATTTGTGCCTTATAAAAATGCCATTTAAATTTCAAAATATCGTAATTAAAAAGGTAAATTAAATATAATTAATTTTGATGCTATTCTATTTCCGTTGGCCCAAATCTCATCAAAATGACACACACACATTTCGAGTTACAACATTCAAGATAAAAATAAAAAAATATTATAACTATTTGTTGAAACAAGTTTTCTTTACTTTTGGAGGCATAATTATTTTGAGCATTTCTATGAATTTTTGCATATACTGACAAATTTTTTATGAGCATTTTGAGAACCTATTAAAAATTCTTTTAAAACTTTATAGTCAAAAACTGAGTTTAGCTTGGTATTTTTTTAACTATTAGGCGACTTTATTACTTACGCCGGCAAAATGGAATATGCTTCTATTCTACTTATTAATTTTGTTTAATATTTGCACTTAAAAAGTTATTTTTTTTCATGCAAATTCATTGGACTTATTTTGAATAACATTTGATAAGTAAATTATTTTTCTTTATATTATCAAATTTTACGTTAAAGTGATTCATTTCTCTAAAACCTTTGTTAAATTATGGCAATCCATATTAACTAACAATATTCATTATTGTTTATTCATTATGTATTTACTTATTTTTATAACACATTTACTGAAAAGAATTACCAAAACTCTTGTACAGCTGCATATTTTAGTATAAAAAATATCGAAAAAAGCAAGTAAAACTATTTTAGACATTATAAATAATTATTTAACTAGTTTATTAGAAACATTCTTATATTATTGTATTAAACATCATATACCTGAAACTAAATTCCTTATTGCTCTATCTTTAATTTCAGTTGTAAGCATATTTATGCTCTTTAAGTAATCCAATACGACATAGTTAGGTGTGAATTTCACCATATTCTGCTCGCCACATCCCGTTGGAAGAGAAACAAGATGATTTAAATTGTTGATAGCTGGGCCCATAACATTGCCTAAAAATAGAAATATTAGCAGATAGCATTAATTTTAAGTTTATTGAATGAAATATTTGTAAATACATATTCCAATAAAGTAGTTTATGCATATTTAAAAAAATTGAAGAAAAATGGTAAACATTTTTAACATAGGAAAGCTTTATTTATGCATATTATCAATTCTTTCTTTTATTCTCTTTCATTTCCTTTGTTATTTATTTGTTCATTCCGTAAAAGGATTATTTAAATATGTATCAGATTTGGTTTACGTATCATTTGAGAGCAATATTTTTTGTTTGAAATATTTTAAACAAATATGATTCAGAGAAATAAAAGCAATGAATAAATATTGTATTAAGGAAAATTTGGTTCAAATAATTTGGTTAATTTACATAAAGTAACAATTATATGCACATGTTTTAGCTCTTTTTTATTATATATTTATAACACCATTTTTTAAATAACATTTTATTCTAAATAATCTCTTAAAATTTCCCCCTTTTGTGACTTGATTTATAAATATTTTACATAATTATAATAATAAAGTAACTGACTCCACTTTTTCATTATTTATTTATTCTCCTGTTTTGCATTAATATTATTTATTGCAGATTCTTATTTTGCAGTTTGCGAAAACTAGGTTATTCCTCAATAATTTCTATAAAAAAATTTACTCGTTACATCTAACTGTTATAATTTACCAACTCATGAAACTAGTAACAAATAAAACTAACAAGTAAAATGTCGAGAGGTGTTTAGTATTAATTATGCTAAATATAGATTATCTAATAGAGTTTCAATATGATAATATAAATGTAATTTTAATTTAACAGTAGTTTTTAATCACATTACTTCGTAAGAAATAATTTGCACTAACATATTTGAAAGTGAAGTTTAAATTAAAACTCTTAATATTGTACGGGTATAGATCTAAGAAGACAACGGAGATTTTCAGAAGTTTAACATATTTTTTTTCAATTAAATCAAATCATAAATATAAACGAAATAATTAAATCTAGAAAAAAGAAAAAATAATCTTAAAATTCCTAATATTTAAATGAGTCTTTTGGAAAGTAATTTTCACTGGAAAAGCTGCTTAGAATATAGCTATACAAAGCTCTTAAAATAAATTAAAACCATTTCAATGTATGAAAATTGATGAATTTACCTGTGAAATCCATATACGCTCTTGCTGAGTCTTGAATGACGTCAGATGGTAAGCTTAAAGTTAGGGAATTCTCATAAACATTGTTGTCTCCATCTGAAAAAAACTTAAGTTATTAGAAAGAAATCAAAGAACCCTTTTAGAAAATTAATCATAAAATTGTTGTGTGCCAGCCAGGCTGGCAATATGGGGAGCGCTGCTCCACTTTTCCAACTGAACCATATTTGGTGTGGAGTTCGACTTCCTCAGTACACACATGCCATAGGTACCCGTTTATAGGGTAGGCAACCATTCACACACACAGAAAGAAAGGACAAAGACAAGATAGAGAAAGAGAAAGTACATCCATGTCCGAGCCAGGACTCGAAACCAGGTCCCACCCATCTGTAGTCAGGTACGCTAACTACTAGACAGGTTGGGCGGCTATCATAAAATTAACATACTATTTTTATAGATATAATATAAAAATTGTATTTTACTTTTAGATTGGATATTTAATTGGTTTCATAAGATATATTAATTCATGATTTATTTGGAAAATCATTTTTTATATTTCCTTCTTTATTTCCATTGCCGTATTTAGTTTCTATATAAAAACATGAAAATATAGGGCAATGTTAAAATATTAAAGATAGCAGGTATGTTTCGGAATTCAAAAATTATACTATGGTTAAAATTCTGCAATAAATGCTGTTTGGAACGGTAGGTTCAAGGTCCGATTCCATTTGCTGTTGAATAACCTGGTATGGGTATTGCATTTTTGAATTTAGCATGCTCTTCTGTCAGAGTGAAAGATGGGGAATTTTGCGGAACGTGTCCTCGCGACGTGTTTATAAAGCATATAATCTATTAAAACTAATTCTGGATAAACGTATTACTTAGGGGTTATTAAAAAAGTTTTTAAACGAATTTCGTACATTAATGTGTTTCTACGCAGTGGCAGAGTTTATGTTATAATAACTCTCTGAAATACAGTGGTATGTGAAATCTCAGAATCCATACTGGTAGCTATTGAACGATGGGGTATCCAAATTACGCTTTGATATTTTATGATTATCTGTTTGGGTGGTTACTATGGAGTTTTTCGGGTTTTCTCCTTTGCAACGTGGAAAAATAAAAAAGCTATCATGAAACAATTTCGAAAAGAAACATATAAGTTCAGAAGTTTTAATATACAATGGATATTTAGTGTGTATGGTTTAAAGCTATTAAACTACTTACTTCACAGTATCAAATGTTAATAATTAAGAAAACACTTATACGAGTTGTGATTTCTATTTCAATACTAAAAGATTATGATCTTGATTTCAATCAGCATTAACTAACGTGAGATAGTTTTGAATTATAGATTTTCAACTGTCACGTACCGAACTGAATATAAGATAATTTTCATCTGTTAAGATGTATCAACGGTATCATATTCAAATAATAAATATGAAGCTTTTTAATTTTAACTTACCTGATGGACAGAACAGAGTGTTTATGACGTAATCTGTTGGGAAGCCTTCTGGCTGAAATATAAAAGAAATATCATAAATAAAGGTTTCATTTTAAAGTACTTCCTCGTATTGTTTTGAATTTCAGAATTTATGAAAGAATGATAAGAATTAATTAATTGATGGAATAATACAACTTTCAGAATTTCGGGAGTTTTCCTTATTCTCCTACCTGAACTTCTATTGGCTTCGTAATAGCATCTCGAGCGTAATTGTTCGATATATCGGAACCATCACACGCTCTATTAGATTCAGACGTCTCCGCAGTAACTGTAATGTTCACTTTTCCCAACTTTATGGCTTTTAAGGAGATTGGCAAGCTCATGCTGGTGCCAGGTTGTATGCAGTAGTCTCCATCAATACCGTTACCAACTACTTCGAATTCGTTGTAACCAGATAAAGACACAGTAATCTATTGAAAAGAAATTTTATAATAATAATCAGATAATTATGTATTTATATTTATGTATTAGTATGTATATTATATTTGATGGCACAAAATGAATTGAGATAATTAACAGTTTTAATAGAAATTACGAATTATTCGTGTAACGCTAAAAATTGGAGATTCGGAATAATTGTAATATTTAATTTTTGATTTAAACATCTGAAAAATATATTGATTTTGTAGAGAACTGATTCGTAATTAGATTGTGAAATGCCTGAATAGGCTTTATGCAAGGTTTGTGCCCTCTCGCAAGAGTAGATAAAACGAATTGATTTGAGTCTTCAAGTAGTTTAGTCTTTAACTTTAGAGAACTGTGGGAAGGTCAGGATTTCCATATTTGGTGCAGTATTGCTCAACATATGTTTGCTGCCATAATAAACTTTTCGGAAAACTTGCAGCTCAAATATCAATATTTTTCTGGAATGAGTCAAACTCTCTGCATATCTCCTATATAAGGGTGAGTAAATTGGAAAAGATTGAGGGCTGTGCATAATAGGGTTATGTTGCAAAGGTTTGTTTATTTTAGTATACAGAATGCTGAATATGCTGATTGCTTTAGCGCATTTGTTCTATTTTTATGCTTTATATATACATAAACAATTCTGTGTTTTTTATCTTGTGTTTTTACATTACTAGTAAATAAAATATGTTAGTCTGTCTACATGTAGTTATTGTTTAGTCTAAATCCTTGAACTCCATTGAACGAACAATATTTTATACATTTGGAAATGAAATTAAAAGATATTGTACAATAATATCGAGAAATAAAATTATTGTTATTATAAAGCTGGAGTCTTTTAAGTTTTACAGTTCGATATGCACAGATTTTAGTTTTGTTGTAAAATTGTAAACTATGTAATATGTCTATGATAGAAGTTTTCAAATCCACAAAATAAAAATTTCATCTGAACATTTTTAAATGTATGGTCATATTGATGCAAAAGCTTTTGTATTTGAATGATTTTGAAAAAAATTATTTTGACAATATTTGCTTAATATAGGAAGGCAAATATAATATTTCTTAGCAATGCTTACATGCAATGCTATTTTAATTACTAAAAACGGAACTGTACAATTATATATTGACAATATAATTCTTCAGCAAATGACAATTCTTTAACAAAAATTGTAATTCTTAGCATCTAAATTCAAATTTGAGTAACACCGAAAATCCTGTATATGGCTGAGACTACTAAAAATGACATAAGAAATATGTTCTATTTGTTACAATTTCTTTGCAAAATTCGATTGTTTTGTTTGATAAAATATCAAAGTTGACTATGAAGTTCATCAATATGTGTTAGGTTTTTCTTTTTACGACAGTCATTTGCTTAATACAAAAGTTAATTTGAAAGGGCTTAAATTGGGTTTTGTGTTATTACGAACATGCACAGACAGAGGATTTTAGAAAAACTCATTTTCAACAAAGTGGTAGTTATTAGGATTACCAATAGGTGATACAATCAGATTGATGACTTGTATTCTCTGACTGTCTTCGAAGTTACTGAATATTATGTTAAAAGTATTATTCATTGTCTTGCACCAATTACTTTTTGGTTTGGTTGAATGGTTGGTTGATTTGTTCTTTTATGTAATCAATCTCTTACTGAAATCTACAATTAAATACTTTAAATGCCAAAAGGAAAGACAAATAATAAGGTTGAGTGGGAAATCAAATTGACGAATTATTAAAATATGTTAAAAAACAGAACACTACTTGTTCACCTGTCAGCTCAATCACTTATAATAAGAAAAAATTTAAATCATTTTAAAATATTATTCCTTTTGAATAGCAAACAGCACGCTTTGTTAGTAATTTGGTAAGTCAATGGGGCCTAGTTTAAGTAATTTTCATTGCAAATTGAAAAGAAATGAAGACATTGCTTTAGGTTTCTTAATTCAATTTTCAAATGTTTCAGGTATCTTTAGGATACCTAATGTAAATTTATTCGAATGTAAAGATAAAAAATAGTAAAAGATGTTGCTTAGTCAGCTAATGTAATCGGGACAAAACGAATGAAATCTAGTGTTAATTAGCCGAATTTAAAAATTTTTGTAATTTTCAATATTATTTTACCTTTTTGGACTTATTATTTTACTTCTTGCTATTTATTACATTACTATTTGCTATTTATTACCTTACTATTTGCTATTTATTACCTTGCTACTTGCTGTTTAAAACGTAACTATTTACCAATTATTACCATAGTCTTTGCTATATTAATTACGTGATTAACAAGAATGGGATTGAGACAGAAAATATAGTATGAAAAATATTTGATAGTTGATTTAAATAATCTTACAAGCCTTTAATAACGAAAATAAATTGTTCTATTTAAGAAACTACCATTACGAAAATTAATTTTTTTAATTCAGATATAGAATTAAGTCATTTGCATAATAGAATACAAATTTAACACTTATACATCTTGGAAAGTACACTAACTTAATATGCTTCAAAGATTCATTATAGAGATTAAGAGAGAAGTCCTTGTTTCAATTCTACAATTTTCTTTCCGTGTTCAAATGCTTTCTTTTTTGATATTATTTTTAGAGGAAAGAACATGGATTTTAGAAACTTTTTAAAGCCTCTATGAAAACCCAAAGAAACATTCAACAACGCTAAGTGGATTGAGTATTTTGTCGTTTTCAGTTGTTAAATATTATCGCAATAATTAGTCACATTGTTATTTTAAGATTTTGAAATCAGAAAATGAAATGCGATTTTAAATCTTATGCTTTTATACTTATATAAATATATTATATAAATGCATAATTCTTATTTCCAAATTCTTAAGGAAAAATACATTTATATGCAAATAATTACCTAGCATATATTATATCAAATAATATTATAGCAAATAATAATCGAAATTATGTATATTTTGTTATTTAAAAATATCTTTTTATCTTAGCTATATTTTGATTTAAGCTGTTTATACTATTTTGCTACATACCTAGTGAAATCGATACAGATTTTGTCTGTAAGGAAATCTTTATAAATAAAAATTTATATGATGTTTGATGTATATTTAAAAAATTCTGATTATATACTGGATTGTCAATGTATTGACAAGTTTATAATCAAATGAATCAATTACTTCAACTGTAGAAAGAAGAGATATTTTGTTTCATGAAAATAAAATATTTTTAATTGCTTATCATGTTCACATATCATTTTCTTACAACTAACCATTATAATGACACCTAAAGATTTATAATGAAATTTAATCTTATAAATCTTGTAAATGTGTCTTGAATGTTGCCATGAAACTAGGGGCACTGTTTGAATATGGTAATTAATTGTGTTTTATCCTTTATAAATTTATCAAACAAAAGAAGTACAGTGAATGATCGGTTAACGAACAGTACGAACTGCGAACAAATCGGTCAACGAATGCATATTCGGATAACGAACTAAAACGAATTCTAAGAACACTTCTAGGCTCTCGGACCACAATGTGCAGGGTTGCCAAACCCAACGGACCAAAAATCGTTTTCCATCTTTCAAGAATTATGTTGCTTGCCTTTTAAACTTCAAAGTTCTATATTAGGATTATTTTTTCTGATAGAATGTTTATAGCCAAAGTAAACCATCAGTTTCGGTTTTGATTTCACTGAAAAAAGAAACTGATTTCCTTTTTAGCACCTTTCCCCTCTTCGTTCATTGGACATTCTTTAATGTCCCCCAAACAAAAATGAAAAGAACTGATTAATATGAAAGACAATCCGTATCATTTATTGTAATAAACTTACCAAGAAATTATACATCTTATTTTTTACTTTAATTTTTAAGATCACCAAAGCAAATTAATAAATTTAAAAAAAAAAAAAAAAAAAAAAAAAAGATCTATGGTAAATCAATGATCGGTTAATGAACAATTCGAATAGCGAAAATATTCTTCTATGTTCTAACTATGTTCGTTAAGGTATAACCCACTGTATAATGAAAAGTATAACATAATGAATAATTCACATAATGTTCAATTTTAAGCAATCTTAATAAACATTTACTGAGATACTTACAGATTTGAAAGAAAATAAATGTTCCTTAAAAATAATATCAGTAAATAACTTACCGGTAACGCTCCGTCAGTGTAGCTGAAGATGGTAACAATAACAGTAAACTCTTCGCCCCTAATAACTGATGTTGGTAGAGTGTAGTCTATGAAAAATGCCTGGAAAGCTATGATGCTGGTAGTATTCGATATTCCAAGACCTTGCTTTGAGTTGACACAAACAGCACTTCCGACCCATTCTGTGATTGTATCAGGTAATACCACTTTTTCTCCAAAGAAACCATCAGAACTGGAAAAATGGAAGAAATTCTTTTTTTTATTGTATTAGTTTCTTAAGATATTTTTACTTCTGAAGCACACTGTGTGAAAGAACACAAATATCACCCCCCCCCCTTTATAAAATGAGATAAAGACATGGAAAGAACTATTATGGAAAACAATTTTGAGGATTTTGTTCCTCAACAAATTTCCTTGTGTGATAAAACGCTTACAATGGCATAATATTGTACAACTCAGTATTGTACAAATCTTCAATGATATTAAAGATTGTACAGTACTAGTGATAAAATCACTCATATCTGACTGAAAGATACATATTTTTTTTATCTATGTACAATCAATGTTATCAATCGGCGACTTATTTTACATTTATGCTCATCTATTCATGAAAAATATAGTATCGATGAAAAATATGGATACTTCAAATGACTTGAAACAGTTTTAAGCTGTCAAATTATTCATTACGCGGTCTGTCAAAACAAAAATTAAAATATTATTTACGAGTATCAAATGAAGTATTTGGAATTTAGCTCGCTGATGGTGATGCAAATATTTCCAAACACACCTCGTTTTTTGTAGATAGTAAGTTCGATAATGGAAAGGATGTGTGAAAGACTGAGATTGAAAAAGAGGTAAAAAATCACACACCAAAAAATTAAATTGGATTTGATTTAGAATTTTGATATAAGGAGTTTAATAAATCCTCTCTTCATAAATATTAAAACATATTATAAGGAATTATGTAAATATAAATACAGTTTATGCTCCTGAGGGAACTCATCTCATTATTGTTTGATATAAAATACTGCATTATGTGAAATTTAGTTTTAAATTCAAGAGTAAGTTTCATAAATATATAAATTTAATTTATGAAACTTTATATTGATCATAGAGTAATTTTGTTTTTCGTATAATTATAGTATTAAATATGATTAAAATATTATATTATCTAACTTGATAATGAATTTATATTTGTATAATTTATGATATTGCATTTTCACTCTACTATTTAATCTCTTCTCATAAATTATTGATTCGTGGTAGGCACATGCAAATATGATGATTTCTCTAAACAATATTAATATTATTTTTTGACAGATATTTTTATGACTTTTTTATAACTTTAATCTTAATCCATACGTTTTAGTAAAAATTCCATGATTTTAAAAATGGTATTTTTGCTCACTCTGTCATTTCCAGATCAAATAGCCACGTTTCTGGGAAGTAATCTCTCACTTCTTTCACCGATGTTGTTGAAGAAGGTCCTCCTCCATTCGCAGCATTAACTGGACGTGATTCCAATTGAGCTATTTCCGGTTAATAGAAAAAAAAAATTGATGTTATTCTTTATCGCAATGACGGAAATAAATTGTTAAAAAAATAAGATTGCTTATACTTCAATTATGTATATAATCTGATATATTCTTGATTATCTTAGAATGAATTATCCCCATTTAGCAGGGTATCTAAATTTTAACTAAATTTTAATCATTATTAAATAAAATGGGTTTCAATGAATAAAGGAAAAGAAACTTTTGGATGATTTTATAATCTATAAATTTAGAAAAAAATGAATAAATTAATTTTTTTTCAAATAATAAACATGTTCATTCTGTTATTGAGTGTTTAAACAGTTCAAATGCTCATTTGTGCTGATTTTTTTTTTTTTTGCAAAATTTTGTGGGCACCCGATTATTGGGGATTTTCAATTTTAAAGATAATTACCAGTTTACTTCATCTGCATTATATTTACTTTATTTAGAAAATCAAATGTCAAAATATTATTTATCACACAAATTTATTCTGATTTATATAGTAGTTTGGCTTTTTATCTTTTAAATATTCTTATATTGCTATTTGGATCGTTTGTTTTAAAAATTGGGAAAATGCATTTCCAAGCAGGAAGTGCTACGTGATTTATTATACCATTTTAAAGTTGAATAAATACAATATACAGCATTTTTTTTAACGTATTCAATGTTAATTTGTCATAAAATAAAGTTTTTTATTGAATTCAACACAAATTACATGATATTACATTTTTTAAAAAGAAATGAACTGATACTATTTTAAAAACTGCTTCATCTATTTTTATAACGTTATAAAAACGTGTTTTAGAGTTTCTCATTGCATATTTAGATTACTGGTGAAAAAAAAAATATAATTTTCAACCCGATTTTTGTGATTGGTTTATTCGCAGTTCTTTTTCTTTTCAGACCATAAAAATAATATTAAAATTAAAGTTTTCCTTAGCAACTTAAGAATTTATAAATTAAAAAAATAGCTTTTATTTTCATATTTACATTTTTATTATGTTGAGGCCTTATAATATACTTTATGTGATTTTATTTTGTCAATTTGTTTACTTTATTTAAAACAAATATTTATTAGAAACAAAAATTTTCGTCAACTTCTTTATCAATTTCTTTTCTTGATTTACTGTGAAATTCAATAAATAAAAACTTTGAACATGCTGATTTTGGGCTCCCCGTGGTCTAGTGGTAGGACATTGGTCCTCGGAACCTAATGTCCTGGATTCGATTCTAGCAATTTTTGAATAACGGGAGATGGATATATCGTTTCTGCCTTGTATATGCATGTCTGTCGGGTTGGATGTTTGGTAATTTTTCGGGTTTCCTCCCTTGCGACACATAAATATGGTCCTCTATGTAAGAAAATAATTTATGGTATATATATATATATATATATATATATATATATATATGCATTAAAAAGTCTTAGTATGGATTTTGGCTATTAAATTATCTTGGCTTAGTCTTAGTATGGATTTTGGCTGGTGTCAAAATATGTTGAGTATCTTTCTTAGAATAAACTACGCACTCGTATATTTTTAAAACTTATGTATCCAATTTGAATTAAAAGAGTTATAATAAAATAAATCTTATGAAATATAACTTTTTGTAAAAGATTATATTGTTAAAGATAATTATATAAATAAAATTAATGCACCAGCAATCAATTTAAAACCATAAATTTAATCTAACAAACAGTAGAGATAAACTAAAACACTGGCTTCCTCTCAAATTAGCTCTCTTGAGCAAAAAAGTGACCACAAGGTGATAAAGAAGCAAAACTTTCTAAGCAAAAGCCAATAACAATTTGTTGATCAGCGTGCAACTTTATAAACTTGTCAATAATATTGGATATTCACGAATAAAATCGTACATGGATTAATAATTTTGACATGGTTTGCAAAAAATGGAAAATCCATTAACATTTTTAAGTATGACATCTCTTGTAGCTTTCAAGATTATAAAACAACTTTATTAATTAAATTTAACTATTAATTAATTATTTTTAATTAATTAATAGTTAAAATTTAAATCTATAGCATAACTATTAACTATTTAGGATGCGGATAATATGTTAAACAGTTAATAGTTAAATCTATATTAAAGTTATTATGTAGGTGTTACACTTTAAAGTAAGCTACACATTAACGAATTTTTAATTTTTCTGTACAAACCTTCGGTATAAGCCAAAAAGATTGAGGTTTCAGGCAGAAAAAATCGTAGTTTTGTAACTAATTTTTTGTTGAAAATCATTACCCGATACTCTAATGCTTTAATACTATTTTAACGTTAATAAGTCAATAGCAATCTTTTGGCTACCCACAATTAATAAAGCACTTACACTCAAATGACGATGTGACAACCTCGAATGTTACTTTTAATAATACATTTAAAAGTAACATTCGAGGGATTAATAAGTTATTGTTTAGTTTTAAGTTTACTATATCCTATGATTTGTATCTACGTGAATCAGCAATACTAGAATTGTATTTTGCAATATACATGACTAATGGAAAACTTATTGGTCAGCTGAGCACAAATTATTTATTAGTAATTCGTAATTAAAAAATAATTAATTATATTAGCTTTTTATCTCCGTTCAGCTAATAGAAAATTATCATTTTGCAAATAAAACGCATTTAAGTTTATTTTCCGAAATATAGTTTTTTTTTATATAAATTTAAAAACTAATATTAGTGACTATTATAAAAGTAATAATATTTATTATGTAATTTATATAACCTTGATCTGAGACACTCTTTTCAAATGACTTAGAATGCTTTCTGAATAATGGTCGAACAACTTCTCTGTTGTTGTTTGTGCATGGACGAGTGAAGATTAAGAAATCACTGATGGTTAGTAGTCCAGAAGTCTAAAATAAAGTGATTTACAATGAGGATTATTAATTAATTTTATGTATTTGGAAACTATTTTTTAGTCTTAAATAATTAGAATTTTGTAAATTAGTTTTAATTCTGTAACGCAATATTATAAAAAAGTGTTCTTAAATCTTTTATGCCAATGATTACTATTACATATTCATTTTTTCACTGTCAATTATGCATAATTCATGTACATACATACTTACATATATACAAACATATATATGTATACTATAGTATCTAATCCTTACTTGAAATGATGTAAGAGCATCTTCATAGACGCTGGATCCATAATAAGGAGGAAATGGCCTTATTATACTTTTGTAGGGAGAATTTGCCAGACCTAAACCGTAAAAGTAAGAGAATTTAAACTTTTACAACTATTAAATGATCATTTTTCAGAAATATATATAATTTAAAACAGGAATATTATCAAGAAACTAAAGAAAAATACACACATTTGAATATGTACAGTATTAACAATTGAATATGTACAGTATTAAACGTATTTTTTTCTTTGTTTATTTGTGTGTTCAAAAATACACAGTATTATTTCAAAAGTTCTTGTAGAATGTGAATATATTTTTTCAAATGCTTTACATAATTGACATTAACGAAAGTATTATTAAAGTGATTAACATGTAATATTTTATAAACATTAAAAATAAAATAGTTTGCATATCTTCAAATGTAAAAATCGATTTTTAATCTACTCAAATTCAACGTCAACTATGTAAATTTATTTTAATATATATTTAAGTCTTTTCAATTTCTTTTTTACTTGTTTATTTCTTTTTCTATTTATTAAGGGTATTTTTCATTTGGATGTTTTCGGAATATATTTCTTAAAATCTAAGGATGTGATAGAAGAACTTTAAAGTTATGAGAATCTAACATTTTTTGATAGAAACTGGGAAATTTATGCTTCTATCAAAGCTTGTTATCTCAAAATGTTTCTTTAAAT
Source organism: Latrodectus geometricus (assembly GCA_026290005.1). Classification (NCBI taxonomy): domain Eukaryota; kingdom Metazoa; phylum Arthropoda; class Arachnida; order Araneae; family Theridiidae; genus Latrodectus; species Latrodectus geometricus. Next base: position 23,081 of record JAPDSC010152836.1, read on the forward strand.
TAAAATTTTTTTATCATAGATACTTTTGCTTACTATATTTTGTGAGAGGGATTAATTATGATAGAGCTGAGACTCGTGAAATAGGTAATAAAATCGAATAGATAACAGATATTAAGAGATAAGAAAAATGACTTCATCACCTGGTTGAATAGTATTCTTATAGCATGGATTATTCGGATAATAACTGTTGACATCTAATCCACTCAGTTTTTGAAATACCTGAAAAATGCATGAAATATAAGTGAAGAAACACTGAAGTGGATAGTATGGAAGTGTAAATCAATATCAAAATGAAATTTACGCTATCTTTAGTGAGTTGATCTCTGCTGTCCAACAAAAGAAGACTCTTATCAATGGTTTTAATGCCACATAAGGAGTTTGGAGCGGCTGTAATTTGAACTGAAGTTGTCAATCCAGGTTGTTGTTTCTTGTCCCCAAAAGCAAAGTCAACCTATGGAGATAATATCCATGAGAAGTTGCTTTTGTGTAATATTCACAGTATTCGACTGCAATATATTCGTTTAATTTCATCCATTCATCATAACTCTAAAACATAAATATTTCGTAATTGGATACTTTGTTAAATATGTAGCTTAGAATTTCTTTTAGTTATAGAAAAAATGTAATTTTTTTGAGAGGAGTCTAAAAGTGACAAGCTGTCAAATCTTTTAAAGTAAAACCCGTTTTTCTTATCAGACTACCTAAGTCTTCGGAATTAAGTCATCATTTAAGCATAGTAGACGAATCATCTACAATAATTCACATTTATGTTGGACTTACTTCAATAAAAATCTTCATATAAATTTTCAAGTTTCTATCGTTGGAACTAACTATAAATGTGCCAAGTGAAAAAATGAGATTTTTTGCTATACAGATATAGCTGTCAGTATGAATCTATAAGTTTCAAGGTTTGTACAGACGGAATAATAGAAGAATCATCTGGACATTAATTTTAAGGGAATAACCGTTTGTATGTATCTTATTAAACATACGTCCAGGTTTCTACAACTGAAATAATTTGGGCTATATTTATGTTACATTTTTTGTATGATACTACCACTTCCATCAATATGATTCTTGATAAGTATACGGATTCCTGCAACTTAAATAATATATGAAGAATCTGGAACGTAACTTTTTGTATGACGCTAACATTAACAAGTATGAATCATTATAAACTTCTGGGTATGCGCTGTCCAATTAGAAAACATATCGTCTGGAACATTTCTTTTTTTATAGTATAAATAGTATAATCACTTCTGTATACATATATTTACAGACGTGATTTTACTATAAAAAAGAAATGTTTCAGACGGTTCATCTTCTAAATTCATAGGAACACATTATATATATTTATACATACTTTGAATTTCTACAGTTTAGAATTAGTTAAAATGAAACATTCGGAATGTTAACTTTATGATACAATCAATATAAATCCTTTTAAACCACCCAGTTATTACAGGTGGGAAATATGTATAAATGCAGATAATCATATATCAAAAAGTATAGATGTCAACCAATGTGAAGAAATCCACGATTATCAAAAAAAGGTAAATATTTTATTAATAAAATACAGTAATGTTTCTTAAGACTAATTAACTCTTTTTCTTGATGAAACTCTGACGGTGGGTCTTATACATTTTGTGAATATTTAACCTCTATATATCTCAATATTAAGATATCTTATTGAATCACAATCAGTCAATGAACAAAACATCTATTCATTTATCAATCAAGCTGTTTCAAGAAAAAAGAACAAACTGACTGATAAAGGAAGAGTTTTAAAATTTTTTAATGAGAGTTTTTTATTAATACATTAAAGAAAATTATAAACTAAATTTTAGTTACAGCTGATAATTATCTTTTAAATGCCCAATAGAGGGTGTTGTAAATTATCAACAATGATTCATTTTGATATGTGATAAGCTCTTCATGGCACTGTTATTTTTAATGGTTCTTTTATTAATCTAATTCAAGTCCATTTTCAAATCATATATGAGTATATAAAATAAACATGCACATATTATAATTGTAATTAAATGGCCAGTTAAAAAGTGATGTGATTTGTCAACAAATGTTAGATTCGATATGATGCATAGTTTTCTTGATTTACATTGATTTCATAACATAATAGAATGAATCGAAATAGAAAAGGTAATTATATCATGAATTGTATTATTCGCTTGAATTAAAAACTGTAAAATTGGTGAGGTGCTACTGTGATTGTTCTGTAACAAATTCTAAATAAAAACTTACACTCATCGTAAGATAACAATTGAAATTTGCGATTAAAAATTTAAATAAGGGCAATGATTTACAAATCAGAATTACATAAAAATGAATGTATTCTATCTCAAGATTTATTATTATCATACCCATTTAACACACACAAAGTACAAGAACAATTTAAATATATATGTGATACCTTATTTTGGAAGCACTTTTCAACTTCGATCGTTAAAGAATCAGCAACTGTTTCTCTGTCATCTCGGACATAATAAACCAATAGATGAAACACTGGCGATAAATGTGCGCGAATTTTAATGTCAATATTAACTTCTCCTATGTAAGGAGAGTACCTAAAGTTTAACAAAAATTTGTACATTAGAAAACACACTATCAAAAAGTTTCAATTAAAAGAATTCTTAAATTGGAAATGAAACTTTGAAAGGAAATATGATTCCTAGAAATATGTGAGTTAAGATGCTTATTTTTAAGTTTTTTAAAATTAACTAAATTGATAAATACATACTTGCTATCAACAGCATCGGGACAGTCTTTTTCGGATGACTTTTTCACTGTTTCAGGAGAAGGGACTAATAAAGTTCTCTTGGCACTGATGATACTTTCGTCATTTTCATACACTCCGCTGACGTCATTCTTTGTAGAAAATGATGTTTCAATTGAATCAGTTAAGATTACATCTGCTAGTCTATTTATCTGTCAAAAAGCAAATCAAAATGTAACAAATAATTAACATGTTAAGAATCATATATATTATGATAGAGTATTTGACTTAAATTATGAAATAATTAAAGTGTAAAAAAACAGAAATGTAAAAAAACATTTTATAAATTAACTGAATATATATATATATATATATATATATATATATATATATATATAT
>JAPDSC010152836.1:26310-38718 GCA_026290005.1 Latrodectus geometricus
TATATATATATATATATATATATATATATATATATATATATAATGGGTTTAGGGATTTAAAACTGTTTTAGGATTGATCTATAGTTCCTGGTGATGCTACGACTGATAACATGTTCACCAACTTCGATCATTTCTATGATTTTATCGGCAATTTTACTAATGTTCTTACTTGTGTGAGGCTGATTATTAACATCAAAAATACCTAAATGGTACCCGCGAAATCAAAATTTTAAGTAATTGGCTGTTACAGTATCAGGACGTTGAACACAATGCATATTTCCAGCCTCTTGGCTTGCATTTTCGCCTTTACCAAAGAAAAATAAGTTTACCAAATTTTCTTTTTGTTAACTGCCATTTTGTTGACAAAAAGAAAATTCGGTACTGTAACTCACAACTGAATGGACTAAACAAAATCAGCAAAAGAATTTTTTTATTGTGAAACGTCATCTTTTCAACGAGTATTAATCTGAAGTGTTTTTGCCCAATAATTTATAAGATATCAATCAATACAGACATCCACCAAAAAATAGATTTCTTTTTCCTCAATTTAATATTTCCGCATTGAGTATAGAGCTTTAATTGGGAAATACTTCTAGAGTTAATCCAATCTCATAATACATTGGGATGAAATTATTTTGATTTTACTAATACATAGTGAGATGAATTTCATTGTTACTAGGCACTATCTGTTGGCTGGATTGTTTCCGAAAAGTACTTGAAATGGTGGCCTCTAGATTCTTTACTATGCTAATCCTCTAAGACTAGGACACATAAAATCGGTAGTAAAAATACATAGACAAAAGCCTTTATAACAAAAATGATCTCATTCAAGTGTCAATTAGAGCCAGTAGTAATGAGGTATATATTCTTTTAAGTGTTCACAAAAATCAAACTGTTTTTCTGCTGAATGACTTCAAGAGGAATGTACTGGCTATGGGTTTTAGTGCGGCTTTTGAGAGCGATACAAAATTCAAGATGATTGTTATTATTGATACTAATCTCATGCTAATAACAATTCTAACTGAAACAAACTCAATAAGTTATTACTAAAGAAATAATATGGATATTGGTATCTGCATTCATATTTGGAATGATTAAACCTCTAATTAGTTTTCATATTCAAAAGCAATTATGAACTGATTTGGTGTGATTTTTTAAAATAAATGTATGCTGTCTTCAGAACATTTTAATAAGTTTGTGATGGAACTATTATAGGACTATCATATTTTAAAAACAATTGAATAAATAATTTTTCCATTTTATTATTTTATACTTACTTGGTAGTGGAATTTGAAATCAGCGCTCCGTTTTGAGGTATAAAGAAGCTTAAAACTTTGTGTGGTTCCACAAGCAACAGGTTGGATCACCGGTTGGATTTGAATGAAGCTTTTGGATGGAGAGAAGAAAGGTCTCAAATAAGCTGAAGTCTGTGGCTGGGACAAAATATTATCTCTCTTTCCATTATTATGATTCAAATATTTTAGAGCTCTGGCCTATTAATAAGAAATTATTAAAAGAAAATATTAGATAAGAAAACATGCAAATTGAAAATATAACCTGTTTCTGGCTTAAGCTTCTAAGTGGAAAACAACATTATTTATACATAATATTATTATTGCTATTTACTTAGTATTGCTTACAATGCTGTTTGAAGGCATGGTATGAGTTCTAGTATAAATCAGTTTGAAGCAAATTAAATAAAGCATTGAATGCTTGAGAATATTTTTAGAAACTAATTTATTGAGATCAGAAAACTTTTAATCTTCTTTTCAAAGAATTTTCGATAGCAGCTAATTGGGAAAAGCGTAAACACGTATACTAAAAGGCGTATGCAAATAGAAGAAAATAGTACTACATTGTGTCTTCTTTTCTTCTTCTTTTTAATTTTTTACAAAAATTAATCTTAAGGAAAGAAGAAAGAAAGAGGTATTCAGTGAGATATAAATACTCCTTTCTCCATATTACCTAACGCATAAACGACAGTTAAAAAAAAAGGTAAAATAGTCAAACATGTTGGTTTTTGAACTGAATTTAAACGGAATATTACCACATTGAAATTAACCATATCGTGGCATTGGGAACTTTACACAGAATTGAAATCATCATTGAGATTTAAATTAATTACAAACTATGTAATTTAAATTTTGAATAGCATTTATTTAAATTAGCTGGAACTTTGACATAAATTTCACTTTATTCTGAGCAGCCGTTCTTATAATTCGATCCAGGACAAAACTTAATTGGGAAACAGAATTAATATTTTATTTACAGACACCATTTTCAAACGGAAAATTGAAAAACACCTAAAATTTTTTTCAGTCGTATTTTATTTCTATTATTTTCCTTTTTTCATATTTAATTCACTTTTGCAATTCCAAAATGGCTTACACAGATTAAAAATAAATGTAAAATATATTTTATAATTTTTGATTACAAAACAAAATTTATTTTAAATTATAAAATAAATTTATTTCAGTTCCTTTTACGTTTATTTAAATTAATAAGAACATGTTAAACAGTTTAAATATTTCAAGTCATTTTGAATTGTAGTATTAATTTGATAAATGGATATACATTGTCTACCAATAAGTATTTGGAAACCTGTGATAAAAAAGAAAAACTAATTTCATTCAAATTCAATAGTTGAGGTTCATTCAAATTCAATAGTCAATAGCACGAGAGGCAATTACAGCGTGAACCCTCCGGGGTGTACTTTCCACAAGTCTTTATTACAGCTAGTGGTATTGTCTTCCACTCGGCTTGGAGTAGACATACAAGTTCCTTCACAGATTTTGGACGGCTAGTGCATCCCTTAATTTGGGAATCCAACTCTTCCTATAGGTTCTCGAAAGGGTTCAGATCTGAGCTCTGGGCAAGCCAGTCCATTCGATGGAACTACATTGGCACCATACCAAGCCTTGGTTAACCTCGAAATTTGACAACTGGCATTGTCGTCCTGAAAGTAACAAGGGTCCCACCCTTGCTACTTTGAGTTTGTTGTTTGTTTCTTTTTGTTACTAAAACTGTCTCAACGTAGGAAGCACATTTCATCCAAAATAGTGTAGTAAACAGCGGTGTTGAGCTTACCATGAATGGGGACCAAAGGTCCCAGTCCATACCAGGAGAAACATCCCCAGACCATAATTCCACCTCTGCCGAACTTGACTGTTGGCATAATGCACTCTGACAGGAGACGTTCTCCAGGCAGACGCCAGACCCAGACCCTGCCATCTGAATGGTAAAGGGTGAACCTTGATTTGTCGCTCCAAAGAACCCGTTTCCACTGATCTACTGTCCAATTTCCATGTTTTTTGCACCACATTAACCAAGCAGCGTGGTTGGACTTTGTGATCAAAGGCTTATGCTCAGCAGCATGACCACGAAAACTAAGCAGATGTACTGCCTTACGGATAATATTCATTGAAACAATACTCCCAAATGCTTGTTGAAACTCCTCGCGGATGAGGGCCATCGATTGGTTGCGGTTTTTTCGAATTTTTCTGGACAGCACTCGTCGGTCTCTATTTCCCAGTTTCGATGGTCTGCCGACTCGGGACACATTCCGACAATCACTACTCACCTTCCACTTCTTAATCAGGTGGCTAGATATGTCCCTTAAGGATCGGCCACATTTGTGATACCCGATAATTATACCTTTCTCGAAATCAGAGAGCTCCGTACTGCGCGGCATTATTGCATGCGACTAATGCCGATGCTGTTTCCTACACAATATATACCGGCGGGGGCCGTGACGTACCTCCGGACCGCTGATATCTTCATTTGCTTAGGTGTCTAAATACTTATTGGTAGACAGTATATGTCCCAACATAATTCAAAATTTTCATTAATATTAATGAAAAAATATTCAAACTCATACTATAATTTTTAAATTTTTACTATTAAATAAATATCTTCATCAGCAGTTCTAAAAAGTAATATTAAGATATTAAAATTTCATAAATAGTATTTAATTTTCATGTAATTCTATAAATAAGAAATTTAAAATGAAAATACTTTTATTGAATAATTAACAAGATTTATGTTTAATTCTATGTAATATTTTCACAATGATTATATTTTCATAATGTAATATTTGTAAAATGTAAAATTATGCAAAATATATATAATATTTTCACAAAGATCAAGATTTTGAGAATCTAATTAAGTATTTCTTATCACCTTAATTCTACAAATGATTTATTTGATTATAATTCAAACCCAAACAATTATTCGTACATTTACAAATAAGTACTCTATAACAATAATATTCTTCAGAAAGAAATGCGTTTTAATGCTTATTAATTGAAAGGTAAAATTACAAAATAAATATTTTCCGAATATATAAATTGGAAATAAATACTTGTATTTACTTGCTTTTAATTGTAACCAATTAATTAAAGTATTAATTTGTAAATTAATGTGTGTGTGTGTTTGTGCTTGAATTAAGAGTGTAATTTTTATACTTACGTTTAATTCAATTGAAACTTCATCCACATTTTTGGAAAAAATTGTGAAATAAATAATACCGTCGTCATATGATGTATAATTTTGGCAGACTTCATACTTTTTTGTAGCCCACCATTCAGCCAAGACACGCTGCTTTGTAATTTTGGCGCAGATTTCAATAAGTTCATCTCCTGCTGGGGTATTATCTGGATTCGTCACTTTTAACTGAAAGAAAAAGAGGGATGTTGGAAGAAACCATATCTCGCCCAATGTATAGAAATAAATTTTGCATAATTCTAATCAGTTTTGTCATAAAAAGTTATTTTATAAAGCTCAAAAATATTTTTTTTATATTTTTGATAGCTTATTACCAATTTATGAAATTAAATGTTGTAAATATGAATTGTAACGTTATTCTGGAATTACGCTTATTAGAAAATATTACACAGTAAAATAACTTTTTTTTCTCTATAAAACTTACCATACTTAACATTATTAACATAAGCAACTTTGGAAAATAATATTTACTTCTAATTTAATGTATAATTTTTCATTAAATATTTAGAAACATTAATATTAGTTTGCAGAGAATTATAATACATTTAAAATCAAATTTAAATTAGTAAATGAATATTCTTTCATTTTTCCAAATTACAACAAGTTTATGATAATTAGGAATCTTACATTCTTAAAATGCATTTATATTTTTTGAATTTTATTAAAATGAGATATTTTATTTAATATTTTGCTTTTGCTAATGAATTTCACCAAAACTATCACATTTTTTCTCATCTTCATAAAATGAATCTTTAATAAAATGGGGAAAAAATAGTGTCGTTCTTTCTAATCTCAACGATAATTTTTCATTACTCTTTTTTAAAATTGATAGATATTTAAACTATGTTAGATTACACCAGTTAAAAAAATTCAGTCCTTAAGAAAAGTCTTTATTGAAAAGATGTTTTCTCACTATCATTATTGAATATTGTTACGCAATTTAAATCATTACAAAAGTTAAAAGTCTGAAATTTAATATTTATAATGAATTTAGTGACTTTCTTTTTCATATAAACAATTGTTATCAAAGAGATCTCTAAAAACACTAGCCTACTCAAATTTTCTTAACAGATTATAATAAATACTATGGTAGATAAGTAAAAAATGTGTTTTGTTTTTTGAAAATTCTATTACTATTATAATGCAAATGTTATTACTATTCATTAAATATTGTAACTCAAATTTAATAGTTGTAAAAATGTGCAGCTTGTCAAAAAGACTTTTAATAATAATCTTTGGAATCAAAGACAACTTTAAGTAAATTTCAGTTAGAAAAAATTTCATCATTTGAAAAAATGATTATCATAACAAAATTTACTATTTTGTTAGTATTTTTATTAATTATTGTAATTTTAATCATTGTAAAAAATAAGTGTAACATCAGAAAGATCAAAAGAGACAATCTTTACAGTGAAAATAACTTTTTAACACTCAGTTTTTATGAAATTCCTTCGCATTAAATTATAATAGATTTATTAAAAAATGTTATTTTTTGAAAAAGTTGTTATTATAACAAAATTTGTTTTGTATTGTTATATATCAATGTAACCCTATTCTAATGGTTTTAAAAAGTTTGATACTCCATAGAAAGAATTTCAATGAACAATTTGGTTATTAATGATTAAGTTTTTATTAATTGATTTTTAAAACTTTATTAGCATTTTAATTGTAGAAGATTATATAAAATAGTCAAAGAAAATACTGAAAAAATTATTATTATAATGAATTTCGTTACCGATATTTATATTTGCTGCAAAATTTTAATAACTGCAAAAAAGTAAAAACCACTTTAAAACGAATTATAGGGATAAACTTTATTACAAAAATTAAAAATCACTTTAGAAAAAATTATAGGGATAATTTTTGTTACCAATGTAAAAACCTCTTTAGAAAGAATTATAGGGATAAACTTTATTAACAAAGATAATTTTGGTTAATAGAAAGCCTTAAAATTTCTTAGTACTAAATTCTAGTAAATTGCGTATATTGAAAAATTTATTTAAAAAAGTTGATATTGAAAGACTTTTTTTCAGCATTGTTATTCATTATTATAACAAAAATGTAAGAATATGATAATCTCCAGAAAACGTTTTAATTAAATCTTTTAAATTAGATAGTTTAAAAATGGTATGCAATTCTTTAATAGTTATATTAGGTTTAGAGAAAATGTTCTATCATTGGAAAATATTATTATATTTTTACTAATTAAATATTTTTTAAACTTATAAGAAAATCTTTTTAAAATCTGTGTTCAAAAATTTAGTGATTCGTCTGAAAATGTCTTCAAAAATGGTAAGCTTTGTTATTTTTCATAACATCCATTGATTAGTTGTACAAATTGATCTATTGTTCATAAAATGCTACGCGATGTCTATAAATTTGAATATATTTAATTATATTTATTCTTAATTATAGTTCATATATTATATTGTTCAATTATTTTTATCAAAAAGTATAAGAAGTTCCAATTGCATTGTATGAAATATTATTGTTGATATCTTTCCTGTTGTGTGAATATATTTATAATCATCATTGTTTTATATGCTTACCCTTTTGGTAACTGATACAATGAAATGTTTTTTGATATAAAATTAAACGAAATTTTAAAAAATAAGAATTTTTCTTACTAATGTATTCAATTTTCTCTTACAGATTCTTCTCGATTTTCAACAATAAATTTACTAATTGTTTGATAAAATGTCTTTTAAACTTCTACCAAACATTCACTAGAAAATTGTTTTATTTTTCATGGCCTCATTTAATTTCTATAAAAGTAATAATTCATTTTAATAAGAATAATTGAATTTTAATTATTCAGCTTTAAATTAAATATTGCTTTTGAGAAATTTTTATTATTTCTTTGCTCTTCATTTAATTTTCTACGATAAAAATTATTTCATTGTTTCAACAGTGAAATAAAAACTAATTATATTATAATAAAAATGATTTCATAAAAATTGGACTTGTGCATTTATTGAATAAAAATTCAACTAACTTTGCCATTGAATGGTAAACCTGGCTTGAAGTATTCTCGTTGATCTGTGAACTGAAGATAAAGAGGAACTGTTGTTCGATCAATAAATTGTGTAACATTCCTTTCTACACCTGTTGGAAAAAATTCACATATTTAAATATAATGAATTTTAATTCAATCACAAATTTACAAAATGAAAGCATTATTTATTTATGATCAATTCAAAAAGGTATAGTAAACCATAGTAAACACGAAATTGTTTGTTTTTTATTCTAATTCACAAACATTGATATTGTATCAAATTTTTTCAAGTGGAATATTACCCGTTCCGATTTCTACGACATTTGCAACTATCTGTATCCTTCTGTATGTGTACTGATTATCAGGTTCTATTTCTGGGACTTTTATAACATAGTTATAGCAACCATCAATCTGAAAATAATCGTTTATAATCATTTATAAGGATTAAAAAGTTTATTTCTGTATTATTTTTTATAGTGAAAATGAGTTTCACATTCATTTAAATTTGATCTCATAAATTTAATTTTTGATCATACTATTAAATGAGTGTGAATCTCATCCGAAATATTTATTTCCGTTAATAGTACTGAAATATGACACTTGTTAAATTTTAAAAAATGCATTGAAAACTTTTCAACAAAGCAAAAAATTCATGTGAAAATTTGTTGAAAGAAAAATATTTCCTGTTTAAATATTTAAATTAACACGGTTTAAATTTGCCAAAAAAAAACTCTTTAAATATTCTTTTTATAATTTAACACAATACTTTCAATTCAACAATACTGAATAATTATTATAAATTTAATACTATAAAATAATTTTACATAAAGTTTTATTTTATTTTGAGATTTATAAATAAATGGAATTAAAATAACTCACTTTAACTGACTCTTGCACTGTTGGATATTTATCATTATTCCAAGAATATTTTTCTAAGGAAACGTTTAAATTTAGAGTTCCTATTAAGGGTTTTCCGTACGTGTATCTAAATGAAAAAAAAATTTATGTAAAAAAATTAATAAAGCTTCTGAATATAAAATTTTTTCACAGAAGTTAAAAATTAATTTGACCCTTCATTAGAGATTATAAATACTTTTTTAAATTATTCATAATCTTATAAGCAATTTGAAGGAATATATTTTATTAATCTGTTCACAACTGATCTCGTTTTTTGAGGACAACGACTCCTGCACAAAGTGCTGTGTTCACGAGTCTTCGCCTCGGCACATTTTGATTGTATGGGCCTCTCTAGAGAGGATCTCTATGCAACTCCCCTTCTTGTACTGGACTTTTTAAGAGTCAACGGAATTCTAAATCTTGTCTGACTCCATCAGACTTTGGAAAATAAGAAAGAAGAAAAAGAACAACAACTGCTAAAGTTTGTTCATCATATATGATTTTCCCTTTTCACCATTGAACATTTTTCCTTCGATTGAAATGGTTAGTTATATACCGTGGTTCATATTTACAATAATAAATGGTAATACAAGGATAGGCAACTTTACATTTGTTATTTATATAACAAATCTATCAATATGATTCAGGTTACTTCAGAGAGGGTCACAGGTTACTGAAAGAGTAGCAAATATTTTAAAGATATGTCCACTATAATATCATAAAGTTAGGTAATAATAGGGAAAAATATCAATTTTGAACTTTATTACATATTAATATTAATCGCTTAGAGTTTTTATTAATGTCAAAATAAACAATGTAAAAAAAATTGTGATTTTGTTGATATAGTGTAACTAAAAAATTAAAGCTTAATGTGATCCTTATCACTACACTGTTTAGCTTAACAATGGAGCATGAGGTGCACTCGGACTGGCAGAACGCCACTGCTAATAGTACTGCTTGCCAAATGTGGCACCCGTGCCATAGTTTGCTTACACAAAGGATTAGTAATGTTTGCTTTAAGCACGCACAGAACTAATTCTTGCTTTTTTAAAAGGTTATTTAAATAAGCTTGTCTATACACTCATAAATTGCCAAGGACAAAGAAAAGCAATTATTCGTCAAATATAAAATGATATTAGCAAGAAAATTTAGTTAAGTCCATTATTTGTAAGTAATGATATTTACAATTCGAATTTTCTTCAATTTCGTTTCTTGATTGGTAATTGCTGCTTGAAAATGTTTCATAATAATCACTTCTAACCTTATCTTAGTGATTTATACGCCTTAGATAAAGATATTTATCTATACACCTTAAAAGATATAAAATATTTATATGTTGGGAAGGCAAGTATAAAAATTAGTTTAGTAAAAATATTTTGAATAATACTATTTTAAGATTAAGAATAGTATTAGAAAAAATACATGCAATATGAATACATTAGTTTGATATGGAATAAACTTAATAATTTTTTTCTCTATTAACCCTTTTTCAGTAACTTATTAGAAATATATTATTTTACTTTTCCGTTTTATTAATTTTATAATTACTATATCAATTTTATTTTATTTATTTCAATAGAAGAAGTATAAACTTATCTAAGATAAATATGTTGAAATTAATTTATATTAGTAATTAATACAAATATACTAATTAATATTTACAATATTTTCAAAATAAGCAAATTATTTTACTTTTTCATTAAAATTTAGTATTTAATATTATTGAATGTGATGCTACAATTATAAAATTTAAAAGTTTAAAATATAAGATAATTTTTTTTAAACCTTTGATTACTTACTTAGCACATATTTCTATTGGTATAGATTCGGCATTTGCCAGAACAAAAGAAGGTACGTTGATAGTCACATCAAACTTTGGAAGAACTGTAAAAAGGAGAATATTTTTTTCAGTAACATTTTAGTTCATTGTAAAATTTCGGAAAATTTGCAGGTATTTCCTCATTGGACCAATTACTTTCAATGTCACTTTGTAATATAATTAGGAAATCTTAACAAAATAATTTGAATTACTTATTTGCAGTTCAAATTAATTTGCTTTGTCTTACAGTTTTTTTATTTAGTTTCATAGTAATTTATAGGGAAACTTTTAAGATTTTGTCAATGTTACTGCATTTAAAATAATGCCAAATAGAAGAGTTCCCAATAAATTAAATATCCAATAATGCTCTATTTAAGCCAATACGAAAAGTCTAAATATCTTGAAACTTCTGTTGTTTAAAAAATATAATTTTAATTGTAATAATTATTTTCCAAACTAATTTTTAAACTGTAAATTTGCAGTTAAACATAATCTTCTTAGTTTCATTTAAAAACAAGAACAATAGTATCAATTAAAGATAAGTTTTGCTCATTTCTTTTTTCATGACTAAACTATATGGGCATTATGGTTGATGTAAGCCCGAAAGAATTAGGAATGAAATTTTTTATTTAATGCTTAAATTTATGTGTATTTAGAAAATGTAAAAAATCATTCCATTCAAAGTCTAATTTGAAAACATATAATATATTTCAAATATTTATGAAAGTATTTCAAATTTAATTATTTTCTATTAATAACAAATTCTTATTTTTTAAATAATTATACTAATTTTTAAAAGGGTTAGTCTTGTTTCATAACTATTTTCTCATTATTTAAATTTATATTAATGTTTTTCAATACATTAATTTTAATTTCTCATAAACAATTATAATAAATTTTTATTGGCAATGAAAATAATTTTTATAATAATATTAATAACAAAAATGTTATTTTAACTAGAAAATAATTTGTTGGTAATATTAAAACTTTTATGAAATTCAAAATAATGTCACCGTTTAAAATTTCTTAATTGTATTTTTTGTCACAACATTTTTAGAAACAAATATTTTATTTTACATTATATAATCTTGACAACTGAATTATATTTTTAGGGAATACTGTAGGATTATTATGTTGTAAGGGTACCATTATTATGTTAAAAGGATACCATTATTATGTTGTAACAAATGATAAGAAAATGAAGTGATATTTTTATTACCTATTATATGTAAACATGCATTAAAGAAAAAAATTCAATATTTAAAAACTTAATTTTATATTATTAAAATTTTATTTCTAGATTTACAATAATAATATATATTTTAAATGCGTTTTTTGTGCATTTACATTTTGCTAAAAAGTTTTACATAAATTATAATTTAACTGCAAATAATTTCAGTTATGTATTAATTTGTTACCATGTTATGTAACGACAATCAAAAACAAGTTCTAACTAAATCATAATTATTAAAACTTGAAATTTAGTAGAATATTAGAATAAAATTTATTAAATAATTAATTTACATTGAACCTTCTCATTCGAATAATACAAATGCAGGAAAAGGTATTTTATTTTTTATAAGTTGAAAATAGAAAAATGGTAATAAAATACCATTTTCTATTACCGGTTTTACAATATAATAATTTTAAAAATCTCAATCAAATGTATTTTAATGTTCAATTCAAAATATATAGACTAAGACTTAAACTGAAATATATATTAAATCAAATTTCCATAAGCTTTTGAAACTTAAATTGAATAAACAATCAATTTGAAATTTGATTCATGAAAACAATAAATCAATCAATGTTTAGCATCAATGGAGCTAAATTTTAAAAATTTCCTATTATCTTAAAATTTTAACGTATGAAAAAAAATATTTAAGACACTGACCGTATTCTTTGACATCAAAATACGCTGTTACTGTACTACCATTTGTGGAGGCTTTAATGGTCCATGCACCTTTCACGGGTTCATCGGACAAAGGAAATTCTCTTTGAACTATACCTGCATTTCAAAGATAAAACAGACTGATCAAACTATAGGAAATATTATAATGTAATAATAATAATATAGAGCAATTTTTGCGATATAGTTTTTGTTTAATAATAATGAAATATTAAATATAGAAAACTGCGATCACTTTATAATTCGAAATCCCAAATTGCATTCATTAAATTTATATTTTAATTC
>JAPDSC010152836.1:39118-61358 GCA_026290005.1 Latrodectus geometricus
ATAATTCGAAATCCCAAATTGCATTCATTAAATTTATATTTTAATTCTATTTATATTTCGTTTATTTATTTTCATATAGTTTTTTTTTGTTTCTAATGGCGGGCACCCTTGAGCAAGTATAGTACATTAGCCCATTTGCCGCAACAAGGCCGGAAACTGCTATTCATTTTAGCGTTACCCGGTGGGCACCTGTGAGCCAAGTCACGGAGGTACGAGTAACATCACCCACGGCGCACCACCACAAACTCGTTTATAGGGTGGACCACATTCATCCATCATCTGAGGAAAGGACAAGAAACAAAGAGGGTGAAAGAGAAAGCACATTCATGCCCAAGCCGAGATTCGAACCCAGGTCCTCCTCACCCGTAGTCAGTTACGCTAACCACTAGACAGGTTGGGCGGCAAATTCAATACCTTCCGGTAACGAAAACAACGCCCTTGAAACTGTAATGTATTGAAATTAGATAACAACATAGAAATAATTTTAATTGATATTTAATCAACCAAGTTACAATAGTTTAAACCAATTCCAAAGCTAACTATAATTCCTTAATAAAATGATATTCAGAGTTCATTAATTAAATTCAACTAGAATTGTTTTAATTCAACTGTAAAAGCAAAGCTCCTTATCATGAGACATTAAAGAAAATAACAAAGAAATTTAATTTTTAAATATGTTTTATTATATTAAGATGCTACAGTTTACATTATTATTCCAATGAACTATTGAAAAACAATTAATTAATCAAAACTTTCGCAAGTGTTAATTTCCATCTAAAAGCTAATCAATGAGAATTTATTGTCATATTGTAATGAAATTTGTTTGATTTTTGAAATTAATATGATTTAAATGTAGAAATATTTTATATTTGCTGATCCGTTAAATCAAGTTTTTAACTATACTAAATTTGAATAATGAAGAAATATATTACTTATTTCAATAGTATTTTGAAGAAATAACTAATAATATTCATACAACGCTTCACTGCGTATTTATAATATAAAATTTGAAAATTTTTGATAAGCTAAATAAGTGTTAATCATCTCGCGAACGCATGATAATATTCATTAAATATGGTTTATAATATTTATTAAATATGATAACATTTGTTATCAATATGATAACATTCGTTAAGTATGAATTATATAACATACAATTATTTCAATATTTTGAAGAAAGTACTTACATTAAATAAGTAAATATAAAATTTAAAATGTGATTATAAAATTTTTTAAGAATAAAATTTAAAAATATATAAAATATAATAAAACATAAAATTAAGTAAATATAAAATTTTAAAAAATATAAAATATAAAATTAAGTAAATATAAAATTTGAATTAAAGTTATGAAAAACACGAAAGAATATATTACAACATTTTGAAGGAACTATTTACGTTAAATAAGTAAATCTACCTCGTGCAGTTAACAATTTAAAAAACTGATAATATAAATAACTTTTTGCTAACCTTGACTTAAGTCTAAATCATCGAATTGAAACAAGCGAGTTCCTTTGGGATCTTCAACATAAACTTGAGCAATCTGTTGAAATATAAGTTAATTTACCGGTATAAAAAAGATACTGGTTACAGAAGAAACATTTAAAATAGAAAAATGCTAAAGAAAGTAAATAATAAGTTTCAAAATTTAATAAAAATGAAAATCTTTTATTTCGAAGTTTTAGTGACACTTGCTTTTATATAAATTACAGTAGTAAAAATATTTAAAGATACATTTAAATTAAATTAAAGTTGCATACTTTACATTATGAATTTTTAAAATTTATTCGAGGCATTTTCTTTAATAGTAAGTAACAGTACCGGATTTTAAGGATTTAAATAGATTGAATTCTTTTCCCAAGTAGAAAAATAAAACCTCAATATATTTCTCAGATTTTAGTTTTAAGGTTAAAACCTGATCCCTCCTATTATATGCATATATATTTAAATAAAATATTTCATTATGAACAATAAAATTCAGCAGAATGTATTTTAATATGAAAATCCACCTTAAAAATAAGTGAATAGATTTATGAACACATTAAATTAATAAAATTGAGTTAATGGATGTTTATTAAAAATGAGTAAAAAATTTATCATTTTATGAAGTCATTCTCTAGTTTTTTACTTGCCTATTTTTTTATTCAATCAATTAGTCACTTCTTATATATTCAGATTTTCTTTGTTATATTGCGTAAGTGGGAAAGTTCTACCTGTTTTTATGGATCATAAATAAATAAGATTAAATAAATCAAAAATTAATTTTACTTATAGTTGTACGCGTTGTCTCTCTTGCTATTTATGATCTCTGTCTTGAAGGAATTGAATCTCACGGTGGTAAAATTCGGGTGGTTTATAGTAAAATAAAGTCTTGTATTGTAGATAGTAGTTTTCACTGCATTTAGATGATCATAAATTTTCTGAATGAAAAAATTGTTGAACGTACGAAATAGTCGATAATCAGTTGGAGTCAAGTCAAGAGAAAAGAGAGTGGTATTAAACTTCCCAACCAAAGCTCATTATTTTTTATTGATTGGTGACAGCAGCCTGTGTGGCTTAGAATGATCATGAAGATTGATAAAACCAATCCGCTTTACCACCAAATTTGAATGCAGCGTATATAACTTTAGAGGGCAGAAGGGTGCATTGATGGTTTGGTTGAACAGTAAGAGTTCCTAGAGAATTATTCCCAGCACATTCATTCCACCACACATTCGATAACACACCTTCGGATGAAATTCAGCTTTTAAAGCTGAGTCACAATCCTACGACATTACCGTAAATTACCCAATTCTCATCTCCTGTTACAATTCACGTCAAGAAGCTGTCCTTTTTGTACCTAGAAAATATGTAAACACTGGTGACGGTTTGGTCATTTCATTGATTAACTGTCAGATTATGTAGAACTCAGCGATCCAACTTTCCCATGTAACCCAAGTTAACTAGTTGTCTTTCGACGAATGTCTGGAATGCGTTGAAGCTCTGCGCTAATTCTTGCATGGTTCAGTTTGGATTGCTGGGTGACTTGGGAAATATCGTTTTCTCTAACGAGAATGGTCATCCCCTCCTAGCTCCTCCTAGCCTGGTATTAGCAGTTTTTGTGTCTTCTTCCCTAAATTCAAGGAGCAATTGTCGACATGATCTTTCATATATTGCATCCTATTGTATATTGCATCCTACGTATATTTCGTATATTGCACCCCGAGAATTTGACAAACATTGAGAGGTTCTCTTTCTGCTTTTCATGTTACACTCTCTTTCTTTTAATAATTCATTGTGTAAGACACAATACATTTATCATAAATTAAAGAAAGCAAAATAATATTTCTTTAAATTTAAAATAATGCAAAAAAAAAAAAAAATCTTACCTGGTCTTTATTGCTAGGCTTCAAATTTTCATTAACTTTTAGAACTCGAAATTTCACTGTAAGCAAAAGAATTATTTTTGTTCATACCATTAGGATGATTTTTGTTCATACCATATTATTATAATAAAGTCTTTTGATTTACATACATCTCACTTTTAACAAAATGAATACACTGAGAATAAATTTCAATAAAAAATTTAAGGTGATTTTTTTAATAATCTTACATTAGTTTATGATCTTAAAATATAATTTAATATTTAAAAAGATTGATAAACTCTTTAAACTCATAAAAATTTATGTTTTCGTAAAATACTTTAAATTGATCAACCGGGAAAGAGAAAAGTTCGTAATTTTTATCACTCGGATATGAGAGACATCTTGAATCTTTTTTAGCATATTTAATAACCCTTTGGCTTCTATAATGTTTCGCAAAAGGTTTGAGCGTAATATTCGTTTAAAGAAATTATAATAAGTTTCTTTTTTCATGTACCTACAAAATACGATATATATATATATATATATATATATATATATATATATATATATCAAAGCATTGTCATTTAAAATTTGTTATCATAGCTATCTATGATGAAAACTGATATCTGATGAAACTATCTGCTGAAAACACATAATATTTAAATGTACATAGCTTTTGGATTATGTTAGTTATCTTAATTTTATTAGAGAATAAGTCAATTAAATGTATAAAAGTGGGAATTTAATCATAACTACAATTTTTTTGCAGTTTAATACTACTTTGAAATTCCCTTTATTTATTTTGCATCTTGTTGTTATGCATAATCTCGTTTTCCTATAACGATATTGTAAAATTTTAAGTAATTGATTTCATTTCGATCGCGCATTTTCTTACATTTGTATCTACTAACTGTATTTCTTTAACTGTGATAATTTCCTAAATTGAATGATATTTTTTTATGTTTTCATGATTATTGATCTCGAAAACTCTGTTCCTATTTTACTGTCTCTTACATGGTTACCCTTATTTAGAAAAACAGCCAATAATTTCTTATAAGGGTTACCAAATAATTTCGAATGTCTACTTCATTCACATATTTATGTTTTACAAATACCTAAAAATCTTAGCCGTCATCATAATTCTTTCTTACCTTTAAAAAGAAAAACGAAACAATATATTTTAATTTTTCTCCATTACCTGCTTGTCCAGGCTGATATAAAGGCTTGTCTGTTTGAATTATCAATATGCTTTTTTGAGAGTCCGAAAAGGAGACCGAATCATTGCCAGAAATTTTATATTTTCCAAACTTTCCATTGATTGAAATCAGTCCATCATAAATGTAACCATCAAACTTCTTCACCGGTAATTGTAAAACAATATCGTTTTGACCTACAAGATGAAAAGTAATAAAATATTTAACATCTTTTCATTCATTCATTTTATAAATAATTTGAATATTTGCCATCATAATTGATTTTTACTTTTGCTTATTTTGAATCTTCGTTCAGCAGCTATCACTTCTGTTGGTTGATCATAATCTTTCTTGCCCGTTACTTTGACATCCAAAATTCCACTCTCAAAATTTCCGAATGATTGAAAATGCAACTCATTATTTTCTCCAGTTTTCAGAGTTCTTGGACTTGTAAATATATATCCTCTGTAAGAAAAAGACAATATTAAAATTATTTGTAGAAATTTAACTTTCATAATGATTTTATAAATGCATTTTAATTACTTGTAAGTATTGTAAAATGGGTTAATATAAAATAATTCATAATAAACTGAAATAAATGTTAATAATTTTTTGTTAAACTAGAACAAGTTAAATATAATTATCACCTCAGCCTCTCATTGCTTCAGGGAGTTTAAAATTGAGTACAAAGAATGGTTGGAAAAAATAGAGATTTCGCATTAGGATGACCACCAAACCGGGACATATGCTTCACACCCCAAGGTCCTTGGTGACGGAAATGGATAAGGGCACTATAAGCCTTTTCCCCGGGGCTTTTGTGCCACTGAGCTTTTAGTTTAGTGTGATTATCAAAAAATTTGATTATTTATAAAATTATCGATAAATTTGCCGCAATGCATGAAAATCCTTAGACGAAATAAAATACTACTTAATACATATTTAATAGATTATTTTTACGTAAAAAAAAATGCGAATTTGATATTTGAAGGAATCGAAATAAAAGAAGTATACTGGTTATCATAAATTAAGGGAAAAAATCACAAAGAAGACGATAATACAAAAAGTTATGCTTGGAACTTAATGAATCTTATACACATTATAGACCAACAGGATAAAAATAGATCATTAGGCATTTATGGTGTTATAAAAATTAGCATATGTATACAATGAACAAATAGTTCGGTAATGGGAAAGTTAATTTAATATCGGATATGATACCCCCCCCCCCACGAAGAGCACTACACACTTGCAGCGATGTGTGATGCTCTTAATTATGTGGTCTATTAGGAGTAGGAGGTACGAGCCATTCTCTTTCAAAACAATTGAAAGCGTGACTAAAGTCATTAGGGGGTTGAGAGCAGCTAAAAGTCGTACTAAAGCGTTCAAAACACGCTCAATTGGATTAAGGTCCTATGATCTAGATGACCACAGCATGACTTCAGTTGTTTCCAGCTCAAGATAAGCATTCACGATACGAGCTCTGCATGGTCATGCACTATCATCGTGCAACTGAAAAATAGGCAATCGCTTTTGCATTGCCTATTACCCCAGTATAAGGGTTCCCATTAAGCATCCAGGATGTCATTTCTATAGGTCTGAGCATTAACATTCCATGGGAAAGGACATGGAGGTCTGTGTATCCACCCAAAGAGATACCACCTCAAACACAGATGCTGCCTGATCCATATGCATCTCTTTTATGGATGCTTGATGCATGAAAACGAGTTCCGCGTTTTCACCATATAAAAATCTGCCTACTATCGCTTTCGAGACTAAACCTGGACTCATCAGTAAAGAGAATAGCTCTTGATTGATCATGCGGCCAATGGACATGTTGACGTGCCCATTGCAAACATTCGTATCAATGGCATGACGTAAGTAGAATAAAAAAGACTGGTTACTTCCCATAAAGACCACTTTTGTAAAGCCTTCGATATATGGTTGATTTGGATACCAACCTTTCGGAACTTGCAACGAGGGAGTTCCTCCAGAGCTGAGGATCAACTCCTTTGTGCGCATAATGACAAATATCGGTCATTTGCACTTGTGGTAGTGCCTAGGTTTCCTTGGCAGTACATTCCTGGATGCCAGATCCGTAGTTAGAATAGCATGGAAGC
This sequence comes from Latrodectus geometricus, assembly GCA_026290005.1. Taxonomy (NCBI): domain Eukaryota; kingdom Metazoa; phylum Arthropoda; class Arachnida; order Araneae; family Theridiidae; genus Latrodectus; species Latrodectus geometricus. Next base: position 45,772 of record JAPDSC010152836.1, read on the forward strand.
CGAAACCATTGCCAAGGGTGGGTTCACATTCAGCAATCTATCCGCTTCTGTTGGACCTTGTCCTGCCTTTAGTCTCCCAACAGCTTGCCATTGAAACATTTCGGTCAAATGATGCCTGGAGGCCATTCTTACAATTTTGCTATATCAGATTTCTATTCTTAGACATGTAGCGACAATTGCCACCTTGGTCTGAAACATCCATCTTAATGTTCTATGAAAATGACATATTATGACAGTAGAGCCACATTTTGCATTCTGTCGTCTTGTTCAGCTCCTTTTATTCTTACCAATATATTCAAATTTCATTGAGATTGGTTTATTTTTGGGCGAGCTATTTTTGTGATTTTTTCCTAATATTTGGAAACAAATGTAATTTTATCATTTTGCTACAAAGTATACCAACCAATATTGCAGATGGAAAATTTCACTTATGTTGAAAATTAATATTCGTTAGCTTAATTTATATATTATATGAAGAAACATATAAATTTGTTAAAATATAATTTAAATGATGACAAAAAAAGTTTTGCACAAAAATACTACAAAAAAATATATATATATAAATAAATAGATATTTTAAAATCGCAGACAATTTTAAAAAATAAATATATCTAAAAATTGAAGCAAACTATGCAAATTTATATGTTTAACAGTTTATTTTTAAGTGAAATTGTGTCAGGATTACTGGTTTTCATTGAAATGCATTTCAATATGTGGCAAAATAGTAGAAAGTTTAAATAATAGCTTAATGTAAATAAACTATTGAACTGGAAATAAAGAATTTATTCGAAAGGAAAATAAAAGGCTAACTTAATTATGCAATTGAAATCTTATTGATTGTAACAACTTTTATGACACTTTGAACTGTAGTAATTTTTATTTTTACAGCTGCTTTTAATTGTAAAACACTTCCTTTTGCAAAGACAGCATATATTAATGTGCCCTTTACTTCTCGAATTAGTTGCAGCTGTTTCTGTCATTTACATTTCTTGAGAAGAAATCTCATTTATGAAAATGTAACTTTTCTGTTCAATTTACGAAGTGATTATAAGTATAAATATGCTTCAGGATACTATTTTTGTTTACTAGTTTATAAAATAAGGAGTTTCAACAATTGCCATTTTGCCCATCTGTATAACTACGATCGACAAATAGGATTTCCGTTCGTATGATATCAGCAATTTAAGTAAAATGAATTTTTTTTAAAAAAAGAAAGTTCGAAATATTTTCGCTTTTTATATAAAATCTCTCTTCTTTAAAGTCACTTTTTTATACCATTAAACTAGTGTTGTTCAGTCAAGTCTCAATGTAAGACATAATAGGGTGTTGGTTATTTTCAATATTTTTTTTCGGAATACACTTTTCTATATGACCGTTGTTCAAAATATTTTCCTTCAATTAATTATTCAGTATTTCTTTATTAACTATTTAAGCTTTATTCCCAATTCAAGACAAGATAACATTATTTTTGTTTTCTGCTCAGCTTCTAACATAGCTTCATAAGGATTTTGGAGTGTTTTTAGAAAGTTGAACAAAGAATTTGATTATTTATCTGTGTTGTAATTATTAATCTATACAGTTTTATTCTATATATTCTAACTGGCTTTTTAACTGAACCTTACGTTTAATTATACGAGGCTTTTTGTGAAATATCTTAATAACTTTAAGCAGATTGTATATATATATATATAATTACATCAAAACATTCCCATTAAAATATTCAAAATAAGTGTTTTATTTAACTAATAAAGTATTTTAATTAATTAATCATGTAGCTTACTTTGGTTCATAAGTTTCTGAATCTTCATAGCTTTCAGAACTGTCATCTTCACAACTACAATTATGAAATATAACAATAATTAATTAAAAATCATTAGAAGAAAATTTAACTAATAATAATAATAAATTATAATTATTAATATAACTCAAAGGTATTGGAAAATATCATTATGAAAATTTAAATGATTATAAAATACTAATTTAATGTCTTAAACTGGTAAAATATTTTAATGATATTTTAAATAGTATGCATTGTCGTAATGTGTAAATGATTTTTTTCTGAAGTAAGTTGGCTAAAAATAGATAATTACAGCATGTATGCATTTAAAGAAGATTAAACAAATGCAATTTCATTTAATAAAATGCAATTTCATTCTATAAGAGAAAAATATTGGATAAGTTAAATAATTTTTTTCTCATAATTCTTTTTAATATATCAAAAGCAAATTAGGTAATCAAACATATCCTTTTTTTCCATTTGTATGAATTATGTCACACAGAGTAACTTATATATTTAATTTAAAACTTTACATGAAATGAATTATTTATTATACAATTGCATAGCATAATATTCATAATCCTTATTCCGTATAAATATATTTTTGAATTTAAATAAATGAAATTATTTTTAAAATTTAAGTGTTGAAGATGAAAACTTCATCACTTAAATTGTTTGGAAGCTTTTAAATTTCGACATCCGTTAATAAAAGAAAACCATTCTTTAATGAATGGTTTGATAAAAAATATTAATAGGATAGTTAAAAAATTGAATTTCTTATTATTAAAGGTAATAACAATAGATAAATTCATTATTTATACTTACGCTTCTGTTGAAAGTACTATGACAGCTGTATAAAAGGCAAAAACTGCCCATAGATGAATAAATTGTTTCATTTTCATTAAACGTTTCCTATAATTAAAATACATTATGTTAATAATTTTAACAACCAAATCTAACAGAATTTTCTAAGGAAAAAATTAAAAAAATATAATTCAAATATCTGAAATAATTTTTCAAAATATTTCATAAAGTGATAATTTTGGTAAAGTCTCACTTGTTGTAATTTTATTAATATACTTCCATTTTTAAAATATCTTATAGTTAAATGAGAAAACTTTTATGTGTCAAATACGATATGCATATGTTTTTATTTGTATTTTGGTTTCAGGACATAAATATTTTTTGTTTAAACAAATCATTTTGCAGTTAAAGAATTTTTTCTTATTAATCCAACATTTACAAAACTAATTCTTACTCTAAATAATAAAACCAGCAGTTTTGTGAAAACGAATAGAATATATAAAATCAATATCGATTTATTAACATATATTTAACATTATTTTTGACAATTAGTTAAAGAAAACTATACATAAGCATACTAATATATCCGGGTGAAAAACAATGTTTGTTAATGTAATTGTGAATCACTATTATTGAAAAATCTCTAAATTATTTTTTGAAACATCTCTAAATAATGTTTTCCTTATAATTTTTTAAAATTCCTCTGACTTTCTTAGTTAAGTGAAAACCGGTAGAGTATTTAATTTTAGTCCACTGAAAATTTCTTAAATTTTAAATTTTAATTGTTGATCTTAAATGTTTAAATAAAAAGACTATTACAAAATGCTTAAGAATTTTGATTATTTTTAATGATTAGCATTTTTTATTTTTTAATTCTTTCCTTCCACGAGTTAAATAATGTAGAGCATAACCGAATAATTTCATTAAAAAAAATAAGTTATCAAGAAAATTATAAATGAAATATATCTTTTAATATTGTTAACAAGATTTTCTTCTCTTTCTTCAAAATTTCTCCCCTTTCAACATGACATTATAACTTTGTAGGAAACAATGGCTTGAAAACATAGGAGAAAAAATGGAAATTCTAATCTTGAAAATGAAAGTCTGATAATTCAATGGATTCCCCAAATTTATATTATAAATTTTTTGTTTCTAGTCAAGATATCGTGTACCCGTCTGGATGCAAATTATATCACCTGCTACTAAGCAAATAGCGAATATAACTTCTCATTTTATCAATGCAAAATAAATTTACACTCATAAATCTATTTTTTTATATATATTTATTGTGTGTGTTTATTCTCTCTTTATATATTTTATTTTATTCTGGCTCCCCACTATTTTATGAATTTGACTAATATTATCTTTTTTTATATTTTTATAAAATTTTATTTACTTTTTTTAATATGGAAAATTATTATCTCTCATTTAATATTTATTTTTTGAAATATCTTACATTTAAAATATGTGTTTCATGAAAAATATATTGTAATTCCGACAAAAAAAAAAAATTGTACAGAATTGTAATTAAACTCTTACACTTCGTTTTCAATATGTTAACTAGTTCTTAAGAATTAATATTTGTAACATATATGATTATATATAATAATCTAATATTAAATTAAATCATCTTTATTGCATCATTGACATTATTATTATAGAATCATATCTTTGTGAAATGTTAGTAAATTTTATCTAAACTAGGTTTATGGAAATTAATATAAAAAGTATGAAAAAGAGTTAAGTTAAACACTTAAGCTCATAATTAGACAACAAGTTTTTTCCATCATACAAAATTATAAAAAAAGAATGTAAGGTTAAATTTATTTCCAATTACGGTTTGTAGGATAATCTGGAATGCAAAACTAAAGTGTGTGTGTGTTTTCTCAATAAACTTAATATTAAAACTGTATATAATTTTAATGTAAAATATTTAAATATTTATATAGTTTCAAGAATACGATTATATGGTGAAGTATTATTTAAACATAATTAAATTACTACTTTATTTATTAAGGATTTTACTTAAAGCTTTCAATATAAAATGTCTGTTTTTTTATTGAATATACATATTTAAATAATGTAATCCAATAATTTAAAAATGATGGAAAATATTTATTTATGAAAGCATCAAAATATATAAATGAAACCTATTTTTAAACATTATTACAAAAATTTTAAAAATATCTTATCAATTTTATAAATATAAATTTATTGGTGAGGAAAAATTTAATGATTTTAGAAAACTGTTGTAATAAATGAATAAGGTTTATAAGAGATGGTCGAATATTTTTAATTTGTGAGAAATATTGATTAAGTCATTAATTCTTGAAATTTTACTATATATTGTAATATTAATTGCTATACATTAAAATTATTGACTTGAGAAAGTGCATATTCATTGTATTTTCAAGAATTATATTACAAATTATTCCGATTAATAATTTGCTTACTATTATGCAACATTTGGAGTAATAATGTTATTTAACAAAAAATTAAATGGCAATGAATAATGAAAATAATTAAATTTATTTTTTGTATTTTGCAACAAAAAATCGAAAAGTTTTTCTTCACATCAAATAAGTTACTTTGACATACAAGAGTAAACAACCTAAGGCCGAAAACCACTGTAAAGCATTTTAATATCCATTACGTAAATTTACTTCCAGAGAAACTTCCTATAGATGTGTGGTCTTCAAGTCTCGTATGAGAGAACGAAGAAACTCGTAGAAAAACGAGAAAACTCTTCCGCACCCACTCAGATAGATTTACATGCATGAATTCTGCATCAACTTAAAGTTTGCTCAATAGTCGCTGGAATCAAACCTGAAAACTTATGTTCCGAAGATTGCTGTCCTACCTCTAGGCCTACTTAGTCACTCACGAGTTGCGAGTATAAAGATCCCAAGAACTGATACGAATAGGATCTATTGTGATAGACCAATACTACGTGCCACTCAGTCACATATTTTAATTTTAGGAAATATAATTTTAACTACACACCTTCTTACTCTCTAAGTTTTTCTGCAATAATTCAGAAAGTAATGGTATAACAACAGTAGGAGAATTTTTCCTAATTTTAGCATTTCTTATTGATTTAACATAAAAGTCTATAAATAATAGAAACTGAGAATTCAAATATAAAAATTAAAAAAATGTTTATTTATTAGTCTAAAATATTACTTTGAATTTGGAAATATAAACTTACTAAATTATACAAGAATATAACGTAAAAAGTTAACTGAATCCTTTTGTCAAAATATTTTTCCAACTATGTCCAGATTTTATGCACGCTACTTTAAAACTAAATTATTTTTTAAATCACACTTTTGCCTAGAATCATGAAAGAGTTTGCTTTTTTTCTAAAACTCTCTCTATATCATAAAGAATCGAAAATTTTGCAGTTTTTTAATACGATTTAAAATGCAAATAATGAAAAGCGCTTTTATCTAGATCCATGAAAACTTTTTTTCTGTCCACATTCTGATAAAAGATTGTTTTGGTTTCTTGCAAGTATAAAATTATAACAAAATTTCAGCTTAAATATTGTAATGTTCAAGAACACATATAATCGGAAAACATGGATTAGTGTAGTCAACTATTATTTAATTATTCTTAACATTGAAATTTCTTTACTTTATATTTGTTTCGTTCATGAAAATTTAAAACCTGATTCAGAAATGGATTTCACAGATAAATATTCAATGAAGTTACAACATAAATAAACTTACTCATTTAAATGAGACTAAATTCATATGGTCTTCAAAAACCCTTTTTGAAAGATATTCTGTCAACTAAAACAGGAAAGAGGAGGATATTAGATTGCAATTATTTTTTATACTTTAATAAGTCACGAGGTTTGCAGCTGTTAACATAAAAATTTGGCTTTGTACGGTTATTATTCAAATTTATTTGCTTAAAATCATACGAATGATTTAAAAAAAAAAAAAAAAAGATAATAGAGATAGAATAAAATGTGAATCATTATTTTTATATTAAATGCCAAAAATTTAAGCTTCTTTGAAAAATGAAGTAAAAAATAATCTAGAATATTTTAGACTTGGTAATAATTTAAATTTTTATTAGCCTAAAAATATCTCTTGATTTTTTTCTAGGTGTAATTAATTCATTGATAAATTATTTTTATTTAGAAAGAGTTAAAATGATTTTTTAAAATAAAAACACAAATTTGTTATTAAAAAAGTTACTTGGGGGCAATAGTAAAACGTTTTATAATTATTACAGTTGATAAATATTTTTTTTAATTAATGGTATAAATGATTTGAAAAATCATCATTAAATTATCATTATTTAAAAAAAATAATTTGGTGACTGTAAAAAATTGTTTAATTAATTATTATATAAGAGATTAAAAATATGAAAATAATGGAATAAAAATTAAAAAAATAAGAAGCTGAAGATTAAAAAATTTAAAAACAGTTCATTACCTGGAAATCTATTGTAGAATATCGTATTTTTAAAATATGAATTTCTGAACAATTCTCTTGAAGAAATGAGTTTAAATACTATTTTTATCATCCATCTTATCAGCTGAGGCAATAATATTGTTTGATATACCAACAAATTTCTTCTCCAGTCATCAACTAATTGTATATTCTAAATTTTATAATGGGGAGTTTCGACATAAGTCTTAAGACTTTTTCGTATTTATTTAGATGCTTGTTAAGTTTTATTTGATTTTTATTTTAATTTTTGCAATAAAATTTTTATTTAATATATGACTACTTTTAAAATGAGATAGACAAGTTTTAAAGAATAATTAAATGTACAAAGGGAAATTTATTTATTTTGACATAATCAAATATTTTCATCAGTAGTTTCATAATTTGATGAAAATTACAGAATTTTTCATATTATTTTAATTTTTTGGTTTTGTTGTAAAAATTAGAAAAATATAAACTTTTTATGTGTATAAAATTAAAATATTTATCGCCGATTATTATGAATAAATGGAAGTAAAATTATAACTTTAAAATTCATTTCAACTTTTTTTTCTCTAATATATATGATCAGAACTTTTCACTACTGTATAATTTGATTTAATTTAAAATTCTTAAATAATATCTCACGAATTTATAGGGTGTTGATGGTCTATACTCTGAAAGCTTAACGCTTTGATTTTTATTTCTATGATTGCTGGGTTCGATTCCTACCTCAGAATTAGTAGTTGGTTGGGTTTTCTGACTTATGATCCAACCTCTATCAAATGATGGTTTGGAATTCATTTTAAACCATAAGTTCTATAAGTATTAGTTTTTAATTGTAAAAAGTGCGAAGAAAACTTAGTGTACTTGAATGAATAGTTATTTCCAAATTTATTTAAAAATATTTGACTATCAGAAATTAATCAAAGATATGCTTCGAATTTTAATGAATTTTGTATATTCAAGTTTAAGTAATTAGTAAGCAGAAACAAACAGTAGAAGGCAATTTCTATAGATGAGTTATAAATAAAATGTTTGCATGTTTTATTCGCATTGTTTCAATCACAATATAAAATAATCAGAAAAGAAAGTTATATTAATTGAAACTCATATTTAAAATTTAAACAACAATTATGTATTGACATGATAATTTTTCCTTATTTGTTAAAAATGAGATATGAATTTTTACATCTGTCTATAAAAAATATATAATAATTAATTAAATGGAGACTTAAGTATATGTTAATAAAATATCTTAAGCATATATTAATAAATATTTATAATTAATTAAATGAGACTTAGCATATTCATTGTGAAAATTAATATATAATCAGACGTGAGATAAATAAATGGAGCTTAGCATCTCCGACTTCATCAAGAACGTTATTGGAACGCTGGAAGGACACATAAATATCAATCTAATGTAAATAATTTGAAGAAATATTTAAAAAACTTTCTAGGAGAGACAATATTAATAGTACAAAACCATCAATATCTCTTTCAAATTTTATATAGGAGCTATTATTCCTTTTATCTTATTGTTTGCATTCAAGGAGAAAAAGAATGTAACTGTCTTTGATGCACTTTTGTATACAATATTTTTAAAAATATTGGTGGTGGAAGAATAGCACAGTTTCAGAGAGATATTTGATACCTTATGGGGACCAAACTCATAGTCAATATCTACAAGTTCTTTGAAGAATAATATTCTAAAACTAGTAATCCTAGTTAAAAACTAAATACAGTAGAAGTCCATTAGTCCGGCATCCCAACAGTCCGGAATGCCCGATAGTCCGGCATCGCTCCGGAAAATTGTAAAAATTTTGATTTTCTCCAAAAGTGTGTCTTTAAAGCAAATAAAAACGCTCGAAAGCTATTCGGAAGTTTTCAGGGTAGCTCGGTATTGTTCGGAAACAATTAGCGGCCGCCTAGTCTCAGCTGTCACAATAAATTCAGGTGCAGTGCAGATCCGTTAATCACGAAGCATCTTCGCCATTTTTTTTGTGCGTTGTTGTTTTTTGCATCCTTTCACGTCGCAGTAAACGTAACTTTTGAAACTGTTTATAAAAAAAGTGCTTTTCATTCTAACTGTATAGTGGCCAGGTTTTCAAAGCCTAAACAAAGTGACTCAGATGCCGGAAAAAAAAAAAAAAAAAAAAAAAAAACAGCTGGGCCGAAGCTGCAAAATCACTAAATAAGTTTATCTCTTTTGCTGAGGCTAGTACTAGCTATAGTGCTTTAAAAATTATTGATTTCCATTTCCTTAGAAATAAATTTTGTACTAAACACCAAAAGTCAAGAAAACAAAAAGACATTCGTGACTTTTTTAAATCTAAAAGAAATATGTTTTACAGTACTTGTACATACATTATATGAAATTTAAAATAAACTTTGTTGTACGTATTTGCATACTGTATTTGTAGTTTAATTATTAACCTAATTGTTCTTATAATTACCGTCCGATAGATCGGAATTTTCGGTAGTCCGGTACCGAGCCGGTCCCGAACGTGCCGGATTATCGGACTTCTACTGTAGTATATTGTAGAACATCAAAGTATTTTAGAAAAATGACTTTAAATTCTAAACGACATTTTGCTTATAGAGTTGAAAAGAGTAGAAAACAATCATTGAATACATTTCACGATTTTTTGTTTGTGTAAGATTTCATATATTATTTTGCGAAATTATTAAAAGAAGGGAAAACACATACAATATTTTGTATGAGATTTCATGAACTAGTAGACGACAGTCATTGAATGCATATAACGATTTTTTTCTTTGTGTGAGATTGAATACACTATTTTTCGATGTTATGATTAAAAAAAGGAAAACTGTGCCCTTCATCTCTGGAACGATTCCTGATCAAGTTAGAGACTGCACTATTTGCCTGCAATTGGACTAATTTTGACCGTTAATAAGGGCATTCTGTTGGTATCTTCTGTTGGGAATTTTGAAGTTTCAAAAGAAATACTACTTATTAACATTTTACAGAGAAACGTTTCGAAATAGTGGAATGTAAATATAGAATAAACAAAGCAATTCACTGATCCAACTTAACTATATTCACAGGTATTATGCAAGGCAAATGCAGTTTGTGTGCTGCACAAATTAGTAAACAATGGATTACTTCTTAACAAGGCATAAAAGCCCACTTTTCAGGTATCAATCAAATTTTACGAAACCAATATGTGTGATTGTGCTCCTAAACATATAATGTTACTGATATTCCAGATGTTTTATGTGATTCTACAGTAAATGTTTTCAGGTTTTATCACACTTGTTTTGTAATTCTTCTTGCTGCAAAATGGTTCACATAAATAGGTTTATTAATTGGCTACTATACGATCCTCCAAACTGGTGTATTATATAAAGTGCAAATGTAGGAGATCCTAGTACAAGGCATCACCAGTCCATGGTCCGCACAAGAGAGGTGAATACCGATTATGGCTTTTGAAAAAAATAAATTCGTGTTTTAAGAATTAAGAATCTAGAAATTGTTCCTTGCTCATATAAATTGAACATAATTTAATATTTGCAGAACACATATAACTGGTTATTAGAAAATCTTGTTCACCATTCGTAAACGTGTACGTTAATGAATGCTATAAATATTTGGTAAATCCTTTTAAAGGACATCCTTCTGAGGATATATCAATGGATGTCTGCGAGGAGCTGCTTTTCACCTGATATATAGCAAAAAATGTTAGACATTCATATATGTATTTTGGATGAAAGGAATATTATTTGAGCAGTAAAAATAAACTATTTAATAACAACTAGTTGTTACTTTCTCCATGTTTCATGTGATAAATGTGTTTCAACAAGAACAAAACCCAGTGTACTTTAATACATTATTTTCTTTCCATTGTTATTCTTAAGCTATAGTTTGATATTAAAAAAATCGCAACTCCATATATATTCCCAACTGTTTTATCTCACAGCTCTTTTAGGTTTTAGAATACGATCTCCAACTGACGAATTTTAATTCTAAGAGCGCTGCAGGTTATCTAATTTTGTAGCACATATCTTGACACTTTTTTATAACTGTTGGTTTTCTTCAATTATAAAAGTAAAACAGAACTTTTCAAGGACGCATGTATTTATCTGAAATTTAAATTCCCCATCGATTACAAAGTTTATCATGTGCATATTTAACTTTTATTGAAGTAAAACATTAATTAGATAAAAATTAAAAGAACAGACTTTTCAAAATTTTCTACTGTTGGAATAGTAATTAGATTTATTTTTTTGATTTTATATAAATTCATTGAAATTTAACTGTAAAGCCTTGTGACCGTATTTTAAGCTAAGGGGATTATTTTCATTAAAATTAATGTTCATAGAACAAAAAATAAGAAAAAATCCAGCAAGATTTGGGAACTTGGACTTTTTTCAAATAACAAATAATAATTTATAATTATAATTTTAAATAATGAATCAACATGTATTCTTAAAATTAATAAATTTCTTGTATTAAAATAGAGTCAGTATAATTTTTTTATGATGCACAATTATTTATTCAGAAATGAAGGTTTGAAGTTTAGCTTCATTATTCTCATTTAAATTACTTTTATTGCTTAAACTTTTGTCTCTTTTTAGAGTGACCCAATTTATCTATAAATATTTTTAGCTCAACAAATAAATGATAATAATTAGAGCATGATTAAAGGTTTTCATGACGACACGAGAACAGCTGAACAATGACAGTTAGTTTAAAAATTTCTGCCTGCTAATTGAAGTCATGTCTGAACAAATTTTCTGCCGATATTTTATTTTATATCATTAAAATAGTGAGGGGTGTCGCTTCACTTTTCTTATGTGATCACTTGCTATTGAAAGCTAATTAAACACAGTGTAGTAACGCATGAAAAAAACTATTTGATAATTATATCGTTTTATGAGATTTTTTAATTTACTTTTTTTGCACAATTTTCATTTATTTTGGTTTAGATTTTATTTTTTAATAGAAAATTTTCATACACCCTTCATATTTTTAAAATTTCCTTCATTTTCAAAGTATGTTCCTTCATCCAAAAAGATTTTTCCTTAAATACCTACTTTTTTGTTTTTAATAATTGCCTTTTAATATGGCATAAATAACTTTTAAGGTGACATAAAATGACTAAGTCAAGCCAACCAAGCTTAAAAGACCTATATAAATGTCTAGTTTTTAAATGTTCAAATTTTTAACTTTTCGTATTGGATTGGATTACATTTTCCCATTCTATAAGCCTGATAGTGGCGAGAGAGTAATCATGGCTGAAAAGTATGTCCAGAGTTTCACTCTTGGTAGGACAACTCAAGTCATGAATACCATTTCTTTTAGCCAATCAAAGATCTGCAAGGGATGGAGGTGAATTAGTCTTAGCCTTTTGGTACTGCAGTCTCCATTCTTCTGTACTTCTTTAGTCTTACATAATTATATCTGCCCTTGTCTTCTAGGGCTTCTTTTACTTCACCAGAACTGTATTATCAATCTGCAAGTTCCAGTCCTAGTACAGGTCCCAGTCCCTCTTCTGCACATCACTGGTATCAGAATAATCACCTTGGTGGTTATTCATTCCTCTAGTAAAGTAGGCAAGAGCAGCCAATCATTTCTCGTATTCGTAGTGGTTACCTGAGGTCGATGACATGCAAAAATGGAGTTAGGGTGTTCCCTAAATCCTTTAATAACTCTATATATCAGGCTACGCCTGACCATATCCTCGAGTGTTCTAACATAATTAGAGAGGATCTCTAAGAGCATCCGATCTACCCACTTGTTGTGCTCAGAGTTTTTGTAGTCATAGACAAAGTTTGGCTTTTCTGACAGTTGGGAATTGACAACAACAATAAAAATCTACGAAGATTGGAGCACATTAAATAAGTCGTAGTCGAATATCCTCCATGTAAAATGATACTATTGGAGGGGGCAGACCAAGCAATGGGGAGTGTTCTGCTTGTTCGATGATTCTAAATTAAGATTTATTTTCGGTTGCTTCACTCTAACTGTTAGGGCCCAACTCATTGCTAGGAATGAGGAAATGAGAAATGCTGGTATTTTAAAGTATAGTAAAACAACAACAAAAAGTACCCCATTTTCTTTAGAGTAGAAAATCTTAATTGCAGCCCCTGCTAAACAGCAAGTGATACCTGTCATGCGAGAATTTTTAGAATTTTCTCCCTTACAATAAGTGAACATTCAACTGTCAATGCTAAATTCCTTTTAAAAAACAATATCGTGCAAACTGTTCAAGTCACTTAGATTAACCACATGCCGATAAATGGCTGAGTGGTTAGCGTTCCTGACTCCTAGACTGTTGGTCCAGGGTTCAAATCCCGGTTTGGGCATGGACGTTTGTTTTCTCTCTATGATGGATGAGTGTGCCCTATAAGCGGGTTTGTGGTGGTGTGACGTGGGTAACGCTACTCGCCTCCGTGACTTGATTCACAGATGCCCACCGGGTAATGATAAATGAGTAGCAGTTTCTTGCCTCGTTGTGGAGAAGTATTAATCACCCTGCACCCCCGTTAAAAAAACTTAGATTAACCACTCTTTGTTATGGATATCATAGATGATTTATTTTTATCAATTTTACTGGGTGATTAAAAAGCTTTTGTTAAAATATAATTTTTCTTCCATGTTTATGTATATAGAATAAAAAATGACCTATAGTGGATAAATCAAAAATATTTTCGAATGGGAAATAAAGAGAAATCTAGTATAAACGTGTGTAATGAGAACTCTATTTGCATTCTGAATGTAGATATTTCCATATAAAATATGAAACACAAGCAGCGTGAATTTCTAAAAACTTTTATTAAGTTAATTGAATAAAATACATAATTTTTAGTTCAAACTTCTAAAAAGTGGTAGTAGTTATGTTTCCATAACATCAAATGATAAATATTACAAAAACAAAGAGCTTGCGCATATTATTTATTTTTAATTATCATTTCATTGAGTTTTAATCCATGTCACTTTTAAGCATCTTTTATTAAGCAATGATTTACAGAAATTTTTGTAAATGAAAAGAATTGAAGCATTCATTTAATTAGTGCGTTTCTTAAGTTTCTTAAAGTACATAAAGATATTCAATTAATTTTACAAGAAATAAAATTATGTAAATACTCTTCTTAAATCTATTCCAAATAAATTCTTCTATACCTTCTCATGTAAAAACATACAATATACCCTTGTTATGTAATATGAATCAAATTAAATTGTAACAATGTATTATTACTTTTTTATTCAAGATCATTTCCTTCCTGCTGAATACATCATTATGATGTAATGGCAGCAATTCATTCTTTTAGCAACACGAAAGGAAAAAAACGCATTTTAATAATATATATCATCACTAATGTTATTGAATGCCCTTTCACAATTCTGATATAAAAAAGAAATAAAAGTTATTACTAAATAATGCTTTACAGTCTTACATATATGAATTATTTTACACTAATTGAGAAATATGTGTTCATCATATCTTTCTAAATATCACTTAATCTGCTTAGATGATCTTAACAGAAAATACTGTAAACTATACATTTTATAACTGATATTATATCAACCCATGATTATTGCATTTTATTGTCTTCGATGAGACTAGACACAGTATTTGAATGATGGTATTGTGTAGACATTAGTAATCTCAAAAATCTTTGCCGGTTGGGAAATAAACTACTATTATTATTTACAAATTTAAAAAATCATTTATATTTTACGATGATAAGCGTTTTTAATAATTTATTCATCCAATAGTATTAAAAAAAGATTTGTAAAATTTTAATAATGAAAAAATCTAAAAAATAATGAAACTCATTTGTAGAAGCAGAAATCGCAGTTAATATTGTCTACAAATATATTTACTGTTTTATCTGTTAATATGTTTCGCAGTGCATTAAGTTATATTTACAGTTCAGGAGTCAATTTATAAATATACAATAATCAGTTTTAGTTTATTGCAATCACGAAATATTTTTATGGCAATTTCGATGATATAGAATTTAATTATTAATGGTATATTTGAACAATATAATAATTTAGATAATATTTATTTTGAAAAACATTCTTTCTCTCTCTGTTTAATAATTAACCTTTCGTCAACAATTACAAGTTTAAGAAGTGATTCTTTTTCTAAATGTTACTGGTATGTGAAAGCAATTTTTAAAGTTTATATGACATGTGTGATTTAATTATTTGGAAAGTGTTTTAAGCAATTTAATTTATATGATCTTATTATCTTAAGACAAATTCATTTTAAAGATATCTTCAATAATTTTAATTCATGTTCAACAACGAATATAAATAAAATTCTGAACTTGTATTAAAATACTTTGAAGACATGATATACAAAAGGCATATATATATATATATATATATATATATATATATATATATATATATTTATTTATTTATTTATTTATTTCAAGTAGTTCGCTACAGAAAATTTAATGATTGTATGTTTACTTTAATATTTTATTTAAAAAAAACATTGACATTCTTAACAATTCTAGTTTTCCTTAAATGTTTTTAAAAAGGTATTTTCTCCCAAGTTATAATAATTATAATGTAATTG
>JAPDSC010152836.1:61368-83989 GCA_026290005.1 Latrodectus geometricus
AACCCTCCGTTTAAAATCGTCTCGTTCTTGAAATCAGCTAAAATCAGAGACGCCAGGACATAAGCGGTAATACTTCCAGACGATTTATCGCTTTTAAGACCACCCTGAAAAAATAAAATATTGTACATTAGTTTGAAATTTGTTTCTCCAAAAGGCTTAATATTACACTTAATATTTTTTAAAAAAACTCAAATATTTTAACAAATACAATAAAGTATTAGCCTATATAGAAAATATAACATTATTTGAAATATATTAACTTTTTCGTTATATATCTACAAATGCAACTAAAGACATTTTTATAATTTATGAAAAATTCTTCATAGAAATTTGAACTCAAATATACTTTTTTATTGCAAAATGTATAATTTGTTTTAACATTTTCATGCTAAACAAAACATTGTATGAATTTGTTGTATTATTCTGTATTTTCATATTGAATATGCAAATTTTTTTCGCTTATACAAGTGATAAAGCTGCCAATTAGTACTTCAGATTCTAAAGAATATATTTCTATTTGCAGTCCTTTATCACTCCGTTTTAAATCAGCTGGCCAACACATTTTATTTAAAAATTTAAACATGTGTCTAGTTTCCGTGGGAGACAGGAAGTTTGAAAATTGCTTTGCTTTGTGTTAAAAATATTATTTTGCTTTGCAACTTGAAATGAGATCTTATGTATAGATGCTAAAAATAAATGAAATAAAGTCACCCCATTTTTTAGCTATTGAGTATTCATATCAGAACAATTTATACATTTTAATGCATCCAATCGGCGATATATTGGGGAAACCGAAAATACATTTTTTTATGAACCAAAACAATATTTTTCAAAATTTAAAAAAATTTTAAACATAACTCCATTTTTTTTAAAAAAAATGTATCATTTTACCTATTTTCACTGGTTCAGATAGAAAATTTTTAAAAAGGTTACAAAAACCCTTCTCGTTTCACCTAATTTTTTAAAATAAAGTAAAATAAATAAAAAAATTAACCAGAATGTTTTTTAATGGCGTGCATTACAACATATCCAGTTTTATAGTAAATGCATATTAAATTCAAAAACTTTATTCAAAATTTCGAAATAATGTGAAACATAAGCTACATTTTAAATTAACGAAAAATTAGCATTTTGATGTAAGATTTGTTATAGTTCATACAGTCTTTCTCATTTTTATCAAAAAGGAATCGTGGGTCAATTATATAGAACAAACTTTTTATTTATAAAGCTATATATTATAATGTTGCTGACATTTTTAAAATAAACTTTATTATAACTTAAGAATAAAAAAGTATATAATAAATCCTGAGAAGTTGGTTAAAATCAATTCATGAAATTTAATGCATCTGACTTGAACCATTTTAAGAATTGAAATTA
Organism: Latrodectus geometricus; assembly: GCA_026290005.1. Classification (NCBI taxonomy): domain Eukaryota; kingdom Metazoa; phylum Arthropoda; class Arachnida; order Araneae; family Theridiidae; genus Latrodectus; species Latrodectus geometricus. The sequence goes on from JAPDSC010152836.1 coordinate 62,746, forward strand.
AAGACGCATTACATTAAGATTCCTGTTGTATGTTGTTTCTGATCTTATCTGGTGTAGCATTGCTACATTAGATTCGGGAGCCTCTCAACTCTCACAGAATCGAATCAAAAAACATCAAAGGGTTCGAAGGAAATCCATCTTGGTAATCCCAGACAAAAAGGGAGGTGTTGGGGACTGGCTGGTCAACACCACATTTACAACAAGTAGGATAGAGCTTACGTTTGCTATCAGATTTAAGGCACCGAAGATGGCCACAAGCAAGACTAGAATATGTTGTCTGGCGAGCTCCATAAACTTTAAAAGCGATGGAATAACCAGGACACCCACCAGAGTATCAATCATGAGCAGGAATAAAGAGTACAAGGGGCAGCTTCTGTTGGCCAAGGCTTAGTACATCCGAGGGTCGAGAACTGGCTTAACACCATTTCTTGTAAGTTTAAGCTGGAAAAATTTTAAGTGGCCTTTACGCTTAGGGCGGCACTACCAGGAGTGAAAAACACCTTTCGTAAAAACCTTTCCTCCCAAGATCACCCTCTTGCCAGATGAGGATACTAATAAGACTTAACAAGGTTAAGATTCCTTCCACTTCCTATGGAACCCTTTTAGAAGTTAGCTGAGAAATTTAACATTACGTTTATGGCAGAAAATGATTAATAGCACCATTATTACTTCCCGTGACATTAGATGTAATGTATTCTTTGTGCACAATGCATGTTTATTTTGCAATCCCTACCTTAAGAATAGATATTGTAGTAGTTCAAAATCTGCTACAAGCTATCAATCTCGAATTGGTCTAGACTTCGCATATATAAATTGATGGTAGAGCAACAAATCATACTATCCAAAACACCCAATCGATAAAAATAATAAATTTTAATTATCTGTACTATTCATAAACCAAAACAACTTTTACTGTTGTACAAGAAATCTTATTCGTAGCCTCCTTTATTCCTCCAAAATTTTTTAAATTTTTGCAGAATCTCTTAAATTTCGATACAAATATTATACAAATATATAACTAATTTAATAACTATTTCTTTTTCTAAAAAAAAATCGAAGATAAATTTGCATTAATAATTCCCACTGGTAAATAACTTATTTTTCATATTAGTAAATTACCTCCAAGCCTATGTCAATAACTTGTCCAACATCTTGAAAGCAACCATCAGCGTTTTGCCTGGCAAGAAGCCAGTTTTGCATATCCTTGATAAGATAATCATCGATGTAGATGTACTTCTTCGCTTGATAAAATGACCTTAAGACGAATGCCGTCAAAAACGTGCTTCCCTCTTTGTCTCGTGTACCGAAAGCACTGAAGGATCCATCATAATGTCGATAGGTGAGCTCTCGTTGGTAACCTAAATAACACATTTAATTTAATGTATTTATATAAAAATAAAAGCAGAATAACATCAGAATTAGAATTATTATAAGATTAATGTATGTAGCAAATTATGGTGTTTTATTACTCATCAGTTTTAAGAAGATGTGTGGTTATTATAAAATATTATAATAATTCAGCATCATATTCACATTTCAACAGGTCGATAAATCTTCTAATGTAAATACAGGCTAAATTTAATCTTTTTAATTTCAATGTTATCGTGGTAATTAGAAAAACTGCAATAAACAATAGCTATTAATCTAGTTTTTTGCTTAGGATTCGTACAAATATACAGCTTCTGATAAAAACCTGTCTCTCCTCATCAACTTCAGCAGATTGTGGATTCAATTGCTGACGTGGGTACTAACCTGATTTATGGATAGTTGAAATGTTTCGAAATCCGTTTTAAGCTGTAGTTCCCAGTGTGTGTGTGTTTATTCTCATGTTAAAACGTTGACAGTAGATTCATAATATTAATCGGCAATAATAGTTATATTGTTTTTTATATTGTCACATCTATATAATTCGGTTATGTAAGAACCAAAATTTTGATGAGTTACATCATTTCTTATTCCTCCGTTTCATCGATTCCTGTACTCTTTCAATATTTTACGAATGAAATGTCTATGAATTTGTACCTGTGAATCATTGAAAAATATTTACAGTAGCATTATTTTCAATTGAAATATTCTGTGCGGTATACTCCCGAGCAATCAGTAAGTAATTTCAATCCTTTTTTAACATGCTTCCCGATCCCTTATTGAAGGAACATTTATTTATCCTTTCTAGAATTCCTTGTTTTGGAAAACCTCTGCCGGCGTTATTCTTTTATCTGCGAAAAACAGCCAAAAGATATCAATTTCAATAGTGTTTTGTATTTTATTTGTCTTTGTGTTTTCGTTAGTTGCTCGGCGCATATTTAATATTCATAATTAATTCAATATTTCATATCTTTCTATATATTAAACTACCCAAATCTTTCTAAATTTATTAAAAATACATATCTTTAATACAATCTACTAGTTGCGGATTGGAACTCTCTTTTCCTTTTGGGGGTTTATTTTGTGCATCTGCTATAAAAATTCTTCAAATGCAGAGTATTTCATAACCGTTTTCTTGAATCCAGACTAAATATACAATATCTCATTACAAAAACTATTATTGGCTTTAATTTTCTGTATAATTTAAAAATTGTCAACATACATAGAATATTATAATTTATATGGATTGAAGTAATTCAGCAAATGATACTGAGAGAATTCAATCAAAAAGAACCAAAGAAGTAAAAAAAATCATAGTTTTGGCATAATTTTTAGATTCCTATCAGTATGATTTGGCATCATGTTCTTTATCTGGCGATCAGCTACAAAAAACAGATGAAACTAAAAAAATAAATTTTATCATACATAAAATTCAAGTTTCTATATAAATTATATGATCTACTGAAATACAATAATAATAAATGAATTTAGTAACTTAAATTTCAGTAAAAATACATTGTATAATATTATTAATTAGAGTAATAAATTCAACAAATGTTGCTTTACTGATATATAAATTTGGCTAATATTATTATGGCTAATCTGAAATACAATATACTAAAATTGATTTTCCATTATAATTATTAAACCTACAAAAATTCTAATTTAAAAAAAAATTTGAAAAATAATATTATTACCTGATCTAAGATTCCAAATAGCTTCGTTTTTGATTTTATCATTAAGAGAACCGATGCTCTTAAGATAATCAAGTACAATATAGTTTGGAGTAAATTTAACCATGTTCTGTTCACCACATCCCGTTGGTAATGAAACAAGGTTATTCAAATTGTTGATTGCTGGTCCCATTACATTACCTGAAACAATTGGAATAAAAAGTCCTTAAATTGATCATTATATTATAATGAAATTAATTAAATAAGTTATGAGTAATTAAAAAAACGCTTATGAAAAACTTGATGATAAAAACAGAAAATAAAGCAATGATATTTTTAGATCCATGAAGATTTTCTAGTTAAATTTGAAATTTCATGAAGTATAGCCATTAAATTAAATTTTTTATGCCAATGACAATGGAAGAGATCTATTTATTTTTTAATCATAAAATAACAGATTAAAAAAACTAAAATAACAGAATATCTTAACATACTTGAATAATCTGTTATTAGTATTTCATGTATCCAATTTCAGTACATGAATAATAGATTAAATTGTTTTATAAATGCAATTTTGATAAACAGCAATGTTTCGGTAATCCACAAATGAAGCGATTTTTCCCCTCCGATTTTTTCGTTCTTATAATTACAATTTTTAGTCAGTTTTTATAATTTGATTTTTTTAAATTACCGTAACTTTTTCATACGATTTCTAATAAGATTTTTTTTTATTTATTTTAATATTGCGCCTTTACAGTTTTTTCTAACTTAGATTATTTTTTCTTTTAAAAATATTCTTTTCTAAGAGATACTGTAAGCATAAATTGTGCTTGAATCAAATAAACATTTTAAAAATTTATTAAAAATATGACTATAAACTACAAAAATAGATGCTTCCATTATTATTTTCTTTAATCAATAAAAATCATTTTAATATAAGAACGTTACAAAGGGGAATTTAAAACATTTTCTCAAAATGTAAAAGAATATATACTTAAAAGTAAACAAGTTTAAAATATATACATTTCACACAATTTAAAAATCAACTTAGCAGTAATGTCAATTAAATGAAATGTCTTTGTAGAAAATAAAATAAATTTTTTTACCCGTGAAATCCATATATGCCCTGGAAGAGTTTGGAACAATGCCTTTTGGAACACTTAAGGTTATTGCGCCTTCATAAACGTCATTACTGCTATCTGTAAGAAAACATTTTATGTAAAATTTAATTACATCAATGTTCTATTGAAATTTTAGAAAATATTTCAAAACCATGTATTTTTAAATATTACTATGATAATTTTTATAGAGAATAAAACTAGACTTCATAAAGAAAGAATCATGAATTAGTTTCTATGTTTTCAAAACAGAGTTTTAAACTTGAAAACTAATTCATATGTAAAATCAAAATCTTCATACTGAGTTTAAAACAATCATTTATAATGATTTTTCATAGACCTTTAAAACTATTAAATTGAGAGTATTGAAATTTCTGTTTTTTCAAAATATGCTTCAAATTAAAATTACTTATAACACTGTATTTAATATACGATTATATAAAAAATTACATTTAAGTAATAAAATAGAAAGCAAGCTTTTTCTAAAAATTAAGTTAATACATAATGTTAATTTTTCATGTATTTAGAGATTAACTTAATTTTCTGATTGAGATCAAATTATTAAAAAAAATTTGTTGGAATATATCAAACCAAATATAAAATGAAATAAAATAAAATTACTCAACTATCAATAAAAATAAATTTAAAGAATTCTTTGTTTTACTCATGGATTACTGAACTCTTTATTACAAATCTTTTTAATTTTAAAAATATAGAATTATTATTAATGCATAAAATATCTTAAAAAATATGTACTTCTTCCGAAAGTTTTATATTTATCTCAGATTTTTTTTAAAAAAAATCTTTTAACGATCTCTAAATATTTTTTCTTATTGAAAATAAAAATTATGTCTAGTGAATGGTATAAATTGTTCATTCGCACTTTATAATTAAAGGAGATTCTTTGTGATAGAATAGAATATCCAACTGATTACTACTTAGAAAAATTTGAGAACTTATAGAATCTGCTTTTATTAATGAAATTTTTTTAATATATATATATCAAATGTATTTACTTTATTTAGATCTAGATGGTACTCACAAAGAGAACCAACTTAAAATATATCTATAAAAAATGCACATTTTTGTACATACAATCTTTTTCAAAGCTCAGAGCTATTTTGTTTTCTAATGGTATATTATTCGATATCTGCGAATTTTAATTTTGATGAAATTTTAGGAACATACCAAGTACACCCCAAAAATCGATATAAATCAGACAAATTAGTTTTAATACGTCGCATATTATCAGAAAAGTTGTAAAACATATACTGATTTAGGAGTATAAATATATTCATGGTCATATTAAAACGCATGTAATAAAGATTAAACATTGTTTGATCAAAATCGATTAATTGCTTATTATTGATAATTTACATTATTTTCAACCCTATACATCAAATTATTAGCATTCATGTCTTCATTTTAGCTGTTCGTGAGCTCGATTCTTATCCTGGATACGTATGCACATAATAGTTCGTAATTCATTTTTAACTTTTGTACATAGTGGCAATTAGATCAAGCAGGAGAGTCACATTCTACATTATAATGAAACTTTTTGAATGCAAGATTTTAATGCAAAATTTTTGTTCTAAGAAAAGTATTATGATAAATACTTTTCATATTTCATTTGACAGATTTGCAATTCCCTTATTATGCATATAAGATGCATATCATTAATATGATTATTTTAAATGATACCATAAAAAGATTATTTCTGTCGTGCAAAAGGAGATGTGAAGATCTAAGAACGTTTATATAAAAATGCTTGTAACATTAAGTTTGATTCTCGAGCAAAAGTAATGAAAATTGTTAAAAAACCATATTTAATTTTCCAATTAAATATGATTATTATCACAAAATTCCAGTTTTACGTGGCATTATTTACTAATTATCACTTCAAAATACCTGATGGGCAAAAGAGGGTGTTAATGACATTTTCCTGAGGGAATCCTTCCGCCTGAAAAATACAAACCATATTGATTTAACAATTAATATTCATTGTTTCAACAAATTGAATAATAACATACGCTCAAATTTTTATTTTATCTTGAATTCATCACTTAAGTAAAGCTTCAACAGTGACTTGATAATAGAAAGTTTAGCAAATATAGTGAAAGAGATTTTTTTGCTTTGTATGGTCATTATTATAGTCATTACAAGCATAAATTTCTAATTATAGTGTTTTATATTTTAATGATATTTATAAATTTCTATTTATAGTATTAAATCAGTTTTTTATATATTTTTGACAAATTTATTTTAAATAGTCTCAGAAAATATAAATATAAATGAAAATAAGAATTGAAATGTTAAGTTACCAAAGTAAATATTCAAGCATTTATTTTAATTAAAAGTGTGCCTTTCTTTTCTGAATTCTCAAAATTTATTTCTTTAAGAATAAATATATACTCATCCGAAATTGTAATCCTTATTTTATTAAAAATATGAATGTAGTTATTATACAATTACCATTAAACTGGATATCTATTATACAACAAATCATATAACCTTTTAAATAATCAAATTTTTCTTTAGTTATAAATACTTTTCACATTGTAAATTGCTGGTCTATATAAATAAGTGAAAATTTGTCTTTAATATGAATTTAGATGAACACAAAAGTTGAATTATCATACACATAATGAACACTTAAAATATATAATCTTGCACAAAGGAATTAAGGCTCAAGTAAAGCTGGTTACTTACTTCAACTTCAATATGCTTCGTTATCGCATCTCTGGCATAAGAGCTGGATACCTTAGAGTTGCCACACACGTGACTAGAATTAGCGGTTTCTGCGCGCACTGTGATGTTAACGTGTCCGATTTTTGTAGCTTTTAAGCTGATGGGCAAACTGACACTTGAACCTGAAGGCACGCAGTAATCACCGTCAATGGATTTATTTGAAACTTCAAATCCTCCAGAATTCAATAAGGACACAGAAATCTAGAAAGTAAATAAACGCTTTAATTTAGTAAAAAATAAATTTATTTAAATAAAAATTAATTTCTCATTTTTGTATTGTTTGAAGCTAAATTTCATAATAGACTCATATATGCTGAAAAAAAAGAAGCATTTTAAAATATTTTTTCAGATTAAGAAATAGGAATTTTAATATTAATGTATTCTTAGGTATCATAACATAATTTAACTAGAACATATATTTTTAGATGAAAAGGTCTTTTCCTAATTCTTCCACTTTCTTTATTAGCCATACACAAAAATACTGGTATTTAAGTTTGAATAAGAATTAAGCTTATAAATATCATAATCAATTATAAATATTTTGCGTTCTCATATAATCTCTTATATAATTTCAATTCACACTGGAATATTCATTTTTTCCAAAATTCATCGCTGTATTTATTCATAGCAAGTTATATATATTGCATATTCGAATTTAATCAGTATAAGAAAAGAAAGTAATTAACGAGTGCTTTTCTCACTATTATCTTAATCACGTTTTATCTAGTATTTCTATAGTTTTACTTGAATTTCTTTCTTAATATCTTTATCACAATATCTTCTTAATATCTTTATCACAATATCTTCTTAATATCTTTATCAAATTATTTTACAGTTTTACTTAAGTTATTAATCTTCACAAATATTGTCTTTAAATATATTAATGTACTTTGCATTGATTTCATGAATCTTATCAGAATTTATAATATTTATTATTATTAATATAATTAGAACAATGTTGGGGTGCTTTACTTAAAAATCATCTTCATCCGTTTAATGAGTGCTAATCATGTGTGAAATCTTACTCACTGGCAAATCTCCATCAACATAACTGAAGACAGTTACTATCAGGATGAATTCTTCGCCTCTTATAACTGACGTCGGAAGAGTATAGTCAATGAAAAACGCTTGGAAAGCAGTGATTTCTGTGTTGTTAGAGATGCCAAGGCCTTCTTCGGAGTTGATGCAAACTGCCCTCCCTATCCAATCTGTTATGGTGTCAGGTAATGTCTTTTCTTCCTCAAATGTACCATCAGAACTGAAAATCAGGTAAAACATTAACCATATATATCAGTTAATTGTTTTTATATTAGAAACAATTATTAAATATGCAAAATAATTAATAAAATAAAGTTTAATTTTAATTTAGTATTTAGCATCAAAAAAATTCTTGATAAATTTAGATATATATTTGGAGTATAATTCTTTTGGAATAGATAGATTTATACTTTATATTCACCAAACATTTTGACAATAATTATTTTTTATTGTTATTTAATTATTTCAAAAATGCTTTTGAGAGACACTTAAAGATTTATGGATACAAATATCTAAAATAGACTTTATTTCCTTTTGTTAGACAAATTGAAAATATTTAACTTCAGCACTCTTAAGAATATATGTTTGATGCACCAATCAGCTTGACAGTGATAATTTTTATTGTTAACGGATTATTTAAAAAAAAGGACATTTATGGATACAAATATCTAAAATAATTTTTATTAGACAAATTAAAAATATTTAATTGTATCATTTGTAAGAATATATTTGGAAAACATTATTGTTCCAATAATCATAAAAAATTTTAAAATGATTATCTGAATTGCATAATTTTATGAAAGTTTTAAAATGGTTAAATTAAACTACGTTAATCATATCTTTTACTGCAATGAGATTACGTTAGTAATAAGTAATATTAGTTATAATAACATTATAGAACTTCCTAAGAAAACTTGTTTGTCCATGTCTTTAAAATTGTAAGTCTATAATTACTATCAATATTTTATTATTTCATAAACATACGTTTTATGCATACATTAAAAATATTTAAATACATATATATTTTTAGAAAAATTATTCCAACTTTTGTTACTTCATTTCATTTCCTTTTCATTTACAAACAAGATTTTAATTAATTTCTTTTAATATTTCTCGCCACAACTTTGCATGTAAGACTGAAATATAAATATTTCACGTTTAAAATTTTAATTGCCAGAATAAATTAATTACAACCCCAGATGGTAACGATGAAACTAAATATATATTTTTTTAAAAAAAAATATCTTTATATATATACATACTTTGTCATTTCCATTTCAAATAACCATGTTTCCGGAAAGAAATCTCTCACTTCCTTAACGGATGTTGATGCCCCTCTGGATGCCGATGGTAGAATGATCTGTATTGGCTTTCCATCAGGTCCTGCAACAGCAGCAGGAGTCGTTCCAGCTGCAATAAAGACATCATAGAAGCAAAAATTACAAATTGTCTTCATTTGCTTATGTAATTAAAGTATGAATATTAAATTGATGAAAATAATAAAAGTGCATGTATGTGTGAAATATTCATACATTATTGGTCATTAGAAATTAAGACTTTTTTTTTAATAACTGAGGGTACTGGGTGATGAACCCATTGCCACAATAAGGCCAGAAACTGCTATTATTTAACGTTACCCGGTGGGCATCTGTGAACCAAGCCACGGAGACGAGTAGCATTACCCATTTCAACCACTACAAACTCGTTTTTAGGGCGGGCCACATTCAAACATCATCTCAGGAAGGAACAGGACAAGAAACAGAGAGAAAAAGAAAGTACATCCATGTCCAAGTCGGAATTCGAACCCAGGTCCTCCCCATCCGTAGTCAGGTACGCTGACCACTAGACAGAGCAGGCGGCACACTCTATGTGCCATCGTTTCCCCGATATGTGTGTGGGTCTTCGAATTTAAAAGCAGGGAACAAGAATGTGCCCTCAGCTATATCATTATACATGGAAGACATGGTGGCTATGACATACTTTATGTGCCAATGTGGACATGACGAATCTTTGGGATTCGAAAGCACTATCTACGAATGACCTCACCAAAAACAGGATGAGTTTTATTATATTTAATTTTTGATATAATTTAGAATCTATTTAAATGTTAAATGTCATGAAAACTATCAAATTCTGTTTCATTAGAAAGTTAAAGTTAGACAATCACTTTTCTGTTATATTTTCTCTGAATTCCAATATGATTTGTTAAATGAATTTTTTAATGAGAATTCATGATTTTCAATCACAATTCTTATCTTAATTTTATTGCATAAAAATATCAAAATTTCGTAAACTTTTTAGTTTCATAAAATAATGTATTTTATGATATAATCCTTACGGATTATCAGAAAGTATATATTTTTACATACCTTAGAAACTTTATTTAAAAACATTCAATTTTAGTTACAAGTTATTAAATGTAACTATATAGTCAAAATTATCAATTTAGAAAATATATAGTTTATCATTTTGTAAGATTATCTTATATTGATGTTATTAAATCGAATTCCTGGAAAAACTATTTCGCAAATCTTAAATTATGTTTTTTAATTGTGTTATAAGAAATTTATCTTTTGAACCAAATTTTCTGAAGTTTCCATTTATTTATAATATGTTTAATAAAATAAAATCTTTTAAAGTGCTTCTTGTAATCTTTAGGATCAGTAATTTTTTACGTATTTCTTAGATGTCTGCTATCATTCAGAAATAGCTAATTTACACCAATTATAATTGCTTACAAACTGCTATATCTACGTCATCTTCAGTTTAGCAGGAATAAAATAGATAAAATGTTGCCACTGTGACCGTAATGCTCACTTTCATCAAAAGAAATTGCCATTTCTTCTCTAAAGATCAAGATCACTAACAATATTTGCTACTTTTTAAAATCGTTCTCACTCACAATATGTTGCATAGTATTTGACAATTTCCATTTTCTAAATATATATTAAGAAAAAGTCAGTAAATCAATCAAAGCAATATTTTTAACTATTTTTTACCAATGTTCTATTTTGATCTTTTGTTAGAATCATATTCTTTAAAACTTAAAAATGGTTAAATTCCAACTATTGCTGTAGAAGATGTATGTTATATTTCTGCTTTGTACAAACTCGTCTGTCGGGTGGTGCTTGGGTGTTTTCCAAATTTTTATTCCTTAAGGATTTTAGAAAATGTAAAGATTATAATCATTTAGTTTCATTGATAATGAATTATTTCTAGCAAAAAAGGAAATGTGGATGTAATCAAATAAATGAAATTATTAATAGAATAGGGCACCTAGTAATCTCCTTTTACATCACTTTATAATTAAATATCTATTGCTATAATCATGAAGACAATGCTCTAAAAAAGGGAGCTTTTTATATTAAGGTCTTAAGGCATATCCATTTTAAGATATGGCAAATAATTTTGAAAGAAAATGAGCATATTCACATTTACTATATATATATGATATAACTGAACAACTTAGACACCAATTGACATCAAACTTAATAAGTTGCTACTTTTTCTACTTTTTTGACACAATACGCATAAGTTTGTGAATGATTTCCAAATCATGCGCAAACTCATACTTATTTTACGTGCATTTTATTTCGCATTTAAAGGGGTCATGTTACTTTTAAGATGCTTTCTATAACGTATTTACGGTGTAATACATGGCCTGGTTGATTAGGGCGTCGTTCTCGTTACCAGAAGGTTATGAGTTCGAATCCAGGCTTAGCCGAAGATCCTTCGTGTTCACTAATGGTGACTGGGTCACGTAAAATCTGTCGGGTCGTAATGTCCCCCATGTTCCCATTACAAATTATTACCTCTGGATGTGGTGGAGCCAGGCTATGGGTCTTCACTGGTTTCAATATCTAAATTGGAAGATTCAGATGGTGCTGCCATCTATGAGCCAAAAGTCGTACTTCCACCTTCGTATGAGAGTGCTCTATTCAAAAGCGGAAAACGCTCCCTCTTTGACTTCATTCGCCTAGTCTGTTGACGGGCGGGCTAGGCATTGCCAAGTGTCATCAGTACCAACCAGGTGTAATACTGCATCTTTGTTTCTCCACATATTTGTAATAGATTTTATCCTGTATTTTCCAGATATTACCGTTAACTTCCAAATTTTACACTAGCTGACTTTAAAACCGCCTCGTCTTGTAAGGTAGGAAAAGTTAATTGTCATACGAAACAAATACACAATTTAGCAAATAGTTCAAACGATTAAAATGTTATTTTAATTTGTAAATTTTAGAAATTATTCTCCAATTAAAATCTATTCTAAAATTCTGTAAGTAAATAATAAATAGAAACAAAATATCATGAATATTACGTCCTGCAGGTAATATTCTTATTGGTTTCCCCATAGGACCAGCACTAAATCCACCGCCTGAGGTACATGGGCGAGTAAATACTAGGAAATCACTGATGACAATGAAGCCAGAATCCTAGAAAATATAAATAATTTACATAAACCTATGTTATAATGAGACCTGTTTTATGATATGTAAATAAAATACGCTCATAAGGAACAATAAGTTAGTTATAAACTTGAAATTAAGTTTAGCAAGCAGTGAAAAATGTTTCAAATTGAAAAATTAGAATGTGCTTTTGTATTTCAATTCACTTATTATAATAAAGTTTAAATTATTTCTTTTGAATAAAAATAATGAATAAGAAGTCATTGCTATGCTTACTTACTTGAACCCTTAAGTAACATGAATTGTATTAGTGTAGAAAGATTTTATCATTATGAAATTAATGGGTAATTCTTTGTTAAACATCATAGTAACTTAATATTTGATATTGTATCAGAATTTAAAATAGACTGTTGAAATGAAAGCAAATTTTTCATTATAGTATATTTGTTTCTTGTGTGAATTATGAAAATTTATAACTCAACAGATTGTGTTTTAAGATGTAATTTGTAATTAATTATGCAAATAAAGTACAATTATGGAAATTCAGCTTATTTTATAAAATTTAAGAACTTCGTAAACATATACTTTCTATTTTAAGACGATTAAAATGATTATGCTTAAAATACAAATTTGATTTTTGACTTTGTTATTATGCTATTTTTCAAAGTCTACAAATTTTGTAAATGGTGATGATTTTCCAAACTTATAAACAAGTAAAATTTTTACAATTGGAAAGTTCAATATTGAATTTTAGTTTTATGCTGCTATTCTATTTTACAAGTTTTAATTACTTTGTAGTAGTATTATAAAAATAAAAGAAATGAAATATCTTTGAAGAAGTTTATGTAAAAATAAAATTGCATATGTGAATGAATATTTTCTAATTATTAGCACAATTATTTAATTAAATGGCAAATTTTAAATTCTTCAACTTAACTAATAAGTACACAAGATTTGAATATTTCCTTACATTGAAAAGTGAATAACAAGATGATTTTGCATTTTTAGAAATGAAAATAATGCTATTCATTTTCCATTAATGAAATTTGCTTGCTAAAACTATTTTATTATATACCACATTATAAGTAATATTTGCAATATATACAATATGTAAATAAGATTATTATGTTTAATTTTCGAAATACTGTACAGCATTGATTTAAAAATAGTTGCAATTAATGGCAAAGAAACAGTTAAATGTCGGTCTCTGACAAATTTAAAGTAACAACAAAATTTTTTTATTCGTAAATTCTGATTACAAAACAGAAAATAGTTAAAAAAATGATTAATAATGATTTGAAAGCTCTGTTTTTGCTGCTACGTTATTAATTTAAGTAATGGAACATTTTTATATGGAACTCTCCTCGTTCCAAAAAAGAAACGTATATTTGTATTTTAAAATTAAAATATATTTATTGCACTGAGTATATGAGTCCCATTTTTTTGTGAATTTTTTCGTGCAATTATTTAAAAAAGAAAAGTATTTTTTGATTTTCAAAAAAAATTTTTTTTTTCTCCTTATGGAATGCGTTTTCGCCTTTCCGAATGAGTCACCAGTCAGAAATGTATTAACATCTATATGGAAAGAGTTTCGACTAGATCATTTAATATCTTCATAATTAAAAACAGTTTTCATGCATGATGCATCACATTCAATACATTTTTAACTAATCTATACATGCATCATTATTTCCTATAGCAAATTATCTTTTGGAAAATTGATTAATTAAATAACTTTTTACTGTATGCACACACGCACATTTTTACGTATTAAACTTTAAAACATATTCTTCCACATTTAAACCAAGCAATTAAGCAAAAAGTCATATAAATAGTAAATTCATTGAACCTGGTGTAAAATGACTTAACCTTTACGCAGAAAAGCGAGTAAATTCAGCAAGTTGAATTCTCACCTTGAAGGAAGTAAGAGAATCTTGATAAGAATCTGCTCCAAATCCGGAAGGTGGCTTTGGAATAAGATCTCTGTATGCTGAATTGTTTAAACCTAAATAAATAATTTGTATTATTTTTTAGATAATTAACTGAGGAAAAATCTATACATATATGATTAACAAGTTATAATCGAAGAAGAAATCCATGTAAGAAAAATAAGTTTGAAAAATATAGTAATTTTTATTTATTTCAATTTTTATTTAACTTGCATAAGAATAAATCTTGATAATTTATTTCATTAATATTTTTAAATAAGGGATATATTATAAAATTATTTTGTTTACGAAAAGATTATCAAATGAAGCTAATTGATATCGATTTCGCATGAAGATAATCTGTATCGACTATTTTGAAACTGAAACAAGAATTTAAAAAAAAAACAATTGCGCAGAATTTATATATTTATACAGAACTTATATATTATACATTTCTAAGAATTTACAAGTGATGTTTAAATTTGCTATTAATCAACATAATATGCAATTCGTGTACATCGTAATATAGCCAATAGAATACTCTAAAGAGCTATTGAATTAAAGATAGCTAGTGTAATACCACATTTTATGCTGTTTTGTGAAAACTAAAAGTTACTGGCAAAAGAGGTGGTAGAGGTAGGTACTTTTTTAAGATAATAATCATCACGATGTCAAAAAGAGTCAAAAGCAAAATGAATAAGTAATTTGAGTAGATTTAATTTTGATCAAATCAGGTTAGACATAAGAATAAGTCACTTTATTTATAATGAAATACAGACACACACTGTAACTTATACTCATTATTGTACCAAAAATATACCGTGAATTCGTCGATTCTAGTGAAATCATCTTTACAAGACTCAAATTTAGGGGATTCTTTGCTTGGGAAAAATATTTTTTATAATAAATGAAAATATAATTACATTCGCATATATTTATATACTTACGAATTACAATTCATTATTTGTTATTTAAAAAGTGAGTCTTCAAAATGCAAAATCTTGGAAATAATAGAAGAATATACTTTTTAAACTAAAGTTTTTGTTAATAACCATTTTAAAATATCTTTTTAATACCTGGTTGTTCTGAGCTACCATAACAAGGATCAGATGAATAGTACATATTTTGATCCAAATTTTGCAACTTCTGGAAAATCTGAAAATTTAGATGGCTTTTAGATATGATTCTATTTTTATGCATGTAATTAGTTAATAACATATTCAATAGATTTTAGTGCTTGAAACAAAACAAAATATCTTAAGCGAATTTACTTTTTCCTTAGTCAGCTGGTCTCTGTTGTCCAATAGGCTTAAGCTCTTATCAATGGCCTTGATTCCACAGAGTGAGTTTGGTGCTGATTTAATTTGGACGGTTGTTGGTAAACTTGGTTGCTGCACTGCGTTTCCAAAAGAAAATTCCACCTAAAATAGAATTAATATATAAAAAAATTACTTTTATTTCTATTAGAAGTAAAAAAAAATTGAAAACAAAATTAGCTGAAGAAATAATCTTCTGGTTTCTGAGATTTATCGATGATGATTATGGCAATTTAATTATTCACTTGAATATAGTTGGCTTAAAGTAAACAACGTGGTCACAGATTGCTAAGAGGTAAAAGCTGACAAATGCCATAAAGTTTTGTGATTTGTATTTCATCACCAAGAAAAAGGAACATGGAATTATCGCCAAAAATAAACTAAATCTGTAGAAATTTGATTACTTTGAAACACAAAAAGTTATATTAAATAAATTATATTTTCCGAATAATAATGTATCAATAAGTGGTAATTGAAAATTTGTCATCTAAGCTTACTTGAATAACAAATATTTAAATAAGGTCCTTGAAATATCGATTTCATTTCTTTTGCAACAAAAAATAACATGAAATATGGGTTGATGTTATCAATGAAATTTAATTATTGTAAGTCATGGATAATTTTTAACTATTTAACCATATATTTTATTTTAATTTGTACCAATTGCATTTTTAAATTCACGTTAACAGTATGAAAACTTCTTTGTGATTTTCCATATCACTGTCTTTTATTTTGCGTTACAATTAGGATAAAATTAAAAACATTTTAATTTACTTAATTTTAAGCAAGGTTAGAGTTGTATTTAAATGTTTAATTATTATCATTATAATACAAGCAGCAAAATTTTATTTTACTAAGAGTTTAAGGTTGGATAATTAATATATTAAGAGTTTAAGGTTGGATACTTAATGCTGAATTCTCTGTGTTATATTTTCTCATAATTTTATTATTAAACTTTTTAAATAATGATGGTTTATTTTTTATTGAAAATGCAAATTCTTCATGACTGAATTCTTATCTCAATTTTGTTTGATAAATATTTCAATTATTAGAATTTCATCGCAATTTTCTATTACTATAAAATTATATTTTATTACACAATCATTACCTGAAAATTGAAAAAAAAATATCTTGAATTTGACTAAGTTATAAATTTTTTAAAAAAAAAAAACATTTGCATTTTAAATCAGTATCATTAAATAGAATTGCAATTAAAATAATTTATTTAAATACGTAAATATTTCATTTTAATTACCATAATTCATTTTCTTAAATTGATTTTAATTAGAATTCTACTTAAGAAAATCTGTTTGAGAAATCTTGTTCGATTATTTCTAAAACTAATGTTGCAAAATTTCAGGCAGTTCATTTTTTTCCCACGTATTTTTTTAATTTTTATATGTTTATGATATTTTTAATATTTTTATTTATAGTATCATTTCTTAGAATGTTTATTGTGTTATTGTCGTTAGGTTAGTAACTTTCAATGATAATTTTTTGATGTTATTGTTGCATAAAGATCTGATTCTTTAAGACATTGTTTAATAAACTCTCATGTAAATAAAATGATCATTATATAACAAACAAAATAATTCAGCTTCTGATAAATCAGGCAAGAGTTATAATACTTTTTTTCAAAAAGTCTATCATAAAAAATGGATTGTTGAAGAGACCTTTTCGAGTAGAGCTAAAGTTACACAAATTGTTTACTATAGAAGCCTGATGGTGTTGTGCTACATGAAAAAACGTTTTTTTTTTTTTTTAATAACTGCATCTATTATCTTCAATCATAATGAATTGAATTCGGTGTTAATATTCTGAGTGTTGAATCACAAATTTAAGCTGTAAATGTAATTATTTAGTCTATAAACGTAAGGTGATGATCTTGATGGTCACAATTGAGAGCATAATATCATTGTAAAGTATTCTTGTGATAAAATCTTCAAAAAATGATTAAATAGGCTACAAAAAATACTTTTTGTTTTTATAAAAATAATATAAAATGTTTATTGTTTAAATATAAAAAATAGCATGAGGTATAAATATTACTATGTATGTAATGTGTGTTTATTGTAAAATATACAATAAAACATAAAATATTTTTAGTTTAAAAATTAAAAGATATATAAAACGACCGACTATATATAATATATGATATTACCGTGCATAAAGTTTAATAAATATTTTTTAAACATTAAAAATTATATGCAAACCCCAAGATATTATAAAGTATCATAAGATTTTGTATCACCAGTGTAGAACTTTCAAAAGATTTTCCGGTGCTATATTTTTAGCCAAAGAATGCCATGGTAGAAGCAAAATGGTATACACCATACTGTAGATCAAGAGAAATTTGATTTGATTATTAAACTTCGGAGTAGTATGATGTAGTATTTTGCTGTAAATCTGTGCTCACTTAAGGTCTTATAACTACTCTGATTATTTCCATACATTTAGAATATTTTTAGGACATATATAAAATTATTTTAGAATTTATCTGTTTACTTTGTATCACAACTTTTGTTTTTATTGTGATTAAAAATTAGAAATTTGACATATATTAGATGCCTATGAAAATTTCAAAAATTTCTATGTATTACATTATTAAATTACATGACTATTTATATTTATAAATCGTGCACATATAATTACCTTATTTTTGAAGCATTGCTCCACTTTAATCTCTTGACTATCAGCAACTGTTTCTCTGTCATCGCCAACGTAATAAACTAAAAGATGGAATTTTGGTGACAAGTTTGTATCGACATTAACGGTAATGTCCAAATCACCGATGGGTGGCGAATATCTGAAAAATAAATTCCATAATTTTCTATATTATTAATAAATATATTTAAAAAATTAATTCAGATTAATTTATTAAAAACATTGAGTTTTATTTCAGAGTCATCAGTAATTTATTTCAGAAACTTATATATAAAGTTGTGCATTAATATAATTTAATACATATTTTTTTAATTATATCAATAAAAATAATTAATGGTTATTAATTTTTCCAAACATTAGACAACGTTTACTTTTTCCCATATCATTTAATGTAAACTAAGCAACTGTTATAGAAAATTCAAATTTAAAATACCATTCATATATTTTTGAAAATATCATCTATCTTTATCAATTGTATATTTTAATCAAAATAATATAATAAGTTAAATTTTTTAAGTAAATTGTGAGTAATTATTTTTGATATATATTTTATTATTATTTTTAGTATATTTGAAGCCATAAAGCATAAAATTTACAATACGTTAAATTATTTAAGGAAATTGTAAGCTTTTGAAAATCATCTAATAAGCATTGAGAAACCGCAAATTACTAATATTAAGGATAAGAATTAGATCTTCAAATTAAGGATAAGATTTTCATTAGATTAAGAATATGATTTAATATTGCAAAAGGAATTTTTCTTACAGCCATGCAAATATTTTTTTATAAATAACTTCTTGCTATTTTTTCAGAAAAAAAATAAAATTGATAAAAGAAAAATAGATCCTTAAAATTTCCAATTTCAATTTATGATTTCTTCATTATTTTCTGTATTTTAGAGATTTAAATAACTTGTTACTAACAAGTTATTTAAATCTCTATTTAACATCTAATAATCTTTATTAACATCTAATAGCTGGAACACCGTCATCAAGCAACGGGAAACAGATATACGCTTGAATATCTTAATGTCTTATTAAGATTTCCGAGTTTTGTTTCATTAATTATGAAATATCAACGTCAAGAAATATTAAATTTTTACTTTAATTTGTATAATATTATCGATAATATAATAAGTTTATACTCTGTAGTGTGAGAAGCTGGACAATCTTCATCTGCACTAGATAGTTTTGCAACGGATTCGGCAGATGGCACTAGTAGTTTCGGCGCAGAACTCAGCAATCTGGCATCATTTTCATATTTTTGAGCGACGTTATCTTTAAGTGTAAAAGATGTTTCCACTGATTCAAATGAAACAATATCAGCGTCTTTTATTACCTGCAATATAAACATATTTTTTAGTAATTTTTATTTGCTGAATAACTAAAATTTGAATAGAATTAACAGATAAAATTTCATTTATTTTGTCAATCACACGCTGTTATTCATTTTTAAAAAATGTTTCTAAATTAGATAAAAGAGTTTACTAATGTGCATTTAAGGATATATTGAATTAATCTTTAAATGCATGAATATTCATTTTTAATGAATAAAATTTGAAATCAACCGGAAATGGATGTAGTCAACTGGAAAATGCGAAAAAACTACATAACAATTTTTTATTTAAAAAAAAACTTGTTATTGTGTTTTTACCTCTCAAAAAATGCACATTTTCTTGCATCGATTTATCAAAATATACGAAAAAATTAACATAGTTTTTTACATTTACCTTGTCTCTACAAGGAAGCAATTTTTTCTGTATGTTTATTTCAACATTTTATACAGATGAAATGAGTTCACCGAAATGAAATTGTATCCAAATTGTGTAAAAAAAAATAATAATTAAAATTAGGAAATAAAATCTTAGAAATTTTAGTTGCTCAGGGAAACGAAATTAAAATGTAAGAAATCCTTAGGGTAGTACATTCCTTCTGCTTCAACTATAATTGTTATGTTTAGTCAAATGATAAATGTGTGCAGTAAACAACTGACATTCCTAACCTTGACTGACCGGTGTCTCGATCATTCAATGGCAGCACTAAAACTGCAAGAGCTTTCTTGTTTACTTTGTACCTATCAAGTCGAAAGTCATTTATGTTGAAAATGATGATATGTAGGCCGCGGTGGTTTGGTTGGTTAGGGCCTCGTTCTCGTTACCAAACGGTGGTGAGTTCGAATCCAGGCTTGGCCGAAGATCTATCTTGGCCGAAGATTCATTAATAACGACTGGGGCACGTTAAATCCGTCGGGTCGCAATGTCCTCCATGTTCCCATTACATAATACCTCTGGGGGTGGTTGGAGCCAGGCTTTGGGTCTTCACTGGTTTCAATCTCTAAATTTGAAGATTCAGGTGGTGCTGCTCATCTATGAGCCAAAAGTCGTACTTCCACCTTCATTTAAGGGGGCTCTATTGAAAATAAATGGAAGACGCTCCCTCTCTGACTTCATTCGCCTAGTTTCTCTGACGGGCGGATTTGACGTTGCCAAGTGTCATTAACAACAACAATGATGATGTGTTTTATTATAAACATATTTATGAATTACCTGATAATAAAATTTGTAGTTTGCATTTCCTTTGGATGTAAAAAGAATCTTAAACTTCTGATTTGCGTCACAGGAAACTGGTTGTGGCACAGGCTGGATCTGAATAAAACTTCCGGTGGGAGAATAGAAAGGTGACAAACTTGTTGACGTTTGCGGTTGGCTCAGTGAGTTGTTTCTTCCTGAGAGATTATTTGGCAAATATTTCATTGATTTAGCCTATAGGAAGAAATGATAATATTATTACCAATCGTAATCTTTGTTAATATCTCTTTGAGTAAATAATCGCATACAAATCCACTACAAAAACGACAGTATAAAATATGTATCTATAATTATGTACATAAAATGCATCAATGCTTTTTTTAAACTCTCTTACTTGATTAATAAATCCAACTTCTATTGTTAGTTTAAAATAAAAAGGCTCGGAATTTATGCTTTAA
>JAPDSC010152848.1:0-13503 GCA_026290005.1 Latrodectus geometricus
CGAACGTTCTCTTAACTAGATACCTTTCACTTCAAGGTTAATTGCTTTAACGTATCTGATGAAGACGCATCTTCTCTATTTATTACGGAAGCTTTTTACTATTTTTTAAGATAATATCTCATGGCAGTGACAATCCTAGCTTTGTACTTCCTGTTTCTGGTGTGACTCACAAGAGCATGAATTATTCGAAAAGTGACTAGTCTTGACGTATGCTGAATAGACTTCATTTAACTAATACGAGTCTAGAATGATCATGATAGATAGAACCTACTTCTTCATTCTATGTATTTACTATCTCTTCTATTTTCCTAGAATTCTTTTTATAAAGATATATTCCATAATATTAATAAGTAATCGTTATTTAACTATAATAAATTGTTAATCTCAAAAAACATTTTTGAAAATTACTTTCATAACAAAAATTATTCTTTTCGGCTTAGTTCTGAGCGGCAAATTCGAACAGCGGAATTCAAAATTCGAGCATTCGAAAAGCGACTAGTCTTGACGTATGCTGACATATAGACTTCATTTAATTAATACGAGTCTAGAATGATCATGATAGATAGAACCTAGTTCTTCATTCTATGTATTTACTATATATTCTATTTTCCTAGATTTCTTTTTAAATATATACTCCATAATTTTAATGTGTATAATAGTTATTTAACTATAATAAATTGTTAGTCTCAAAAAACATTTTTGAAATTTTTTTTCATAAAAAAATTATTCTTTTCGGCTTAGTTTCGAACGGCAGCTTAAAAATTTCAGCTAATATTGAGCTGCTTAAAGAAAATATTAAGAAATCAAAACTGGGAAATTAATCAATTCAGTGTGTTAAATTAAAAAATATAGTAAATTTTCAATAATTAAAATAATATTAAAATAAACTTTCATCCATTAAATTTCAGCTGCCAGCCGAAGCTATTTACTAAAGCCTATTATTTCTTAAATTTTCAACTATAATTAGATGACAAAGCGAACTCCCGAGCTGGTATTCTTAATAACGCTCCACGTCACTGTACACCCAAAAGATCTTTTAACTATTTCAAATTCCTTAACTTTATAAAATCAAGCTCAACATAATATTCTTCTGCAGGATCAAGTAACAAATTCCTTATCGATTACAAAAGAGAAATCGGAATTTAATAAACATTTAAAGATAAGATACATTTTCATTATTAGTGATGCAATATTTATTATTCATCATTTTCTTATTCGTCATTTTTAAAAAAGAAGTCTGCATCTCAACACTACATCAAACCAATATTCATGGCTTTTTTAATTTTCCAGTTATAATAATTTAAGACTACACACTCTTATTGAAAATAAATACAGTTTTTCAAATAACTCATTTGTTTATTTCATTTGCAAGATGCAAAGGTATTTACAGGTACTCCTTACTTAAAGGTACCCCTTAATATTGAGGAGATTTTTTAACGCCAAGATAGACGCCAAATGTGAATAATAAAACAGCAACCCTAAAATTACGTTAGTTAAAGCGCTGAAAATACCAAACTTAGCAGAAATTAAATTTTATCGCCAAATGTTTTGCTAAACTAAGGAAAACCATATTCTACACCGAACCCGATGCAAGATTCTTCTAGCACTTTTAAAAAGTGCAATGAGATCAATGACAAGTATCCTTAAGTTGCTCATAAATTATTTGGGAGAATTTTAGGGATAGTTTAAGTTTCGATTATTAACAAATTCTAGCACATCTACATGAAAACAATTATCACGAATTGGGCTTCTACTTCATGAACTTATGAAATAATTTTTTTGTTTGAAAATACAATATAATTAATTTTAATAAAGTAAATAGAATAAATTACACATGATGAAAGTTACATATGGAAAATAATTGACATTGAAAATTTTAATCAATATCGATAAATTTATTATTAAGTTTTCATTTATGTAATTATCATTTATCTTTAAGAATTCTTTAGATTTGAATTTAAAAGTAAAAGCATTACTATTCGAATCAGAAATTCTATATGACTTGAGTTTTACAAATTTTTTTCAAGCTTAAAACTTACGAATTTTTTCAAGCTTATTCTCCTTAAAGATTTGTAAAACTGACCTTCTCTTTTTTTATTTCTTGGTTGCCAGTAAAGTTAATTTTATTACAGTTTTATACCTAGAAATGTAATAGCTCTTCCAGAATAAAATTGACAAAATTCAAGAAAAAATTAGTGTTCAAATTACAAATGCTTCAGGTTTGAATTTATTCAGAATTTACTGGATTTAAAGATTGATTCTAATTTTTATCACAACATATCTCCAAAGATTTCGTTAGGAGCCATTATAAAATTATTTTTTACAAATTAAATGATTTACCAGCTTTTTTAGATTAAGATATGAATGATTCAGATGGGCTAAAAGGACATTCATTTTCAACATTCTGAGTTTTTTACACGATTCTTAGTATTTCTTAGCTATTTTTATTTCGAAAGTCTAAATTTAAATATTTCAACTCAAGTTTTGTACATAACAATCGCAGACCTCTTGAAGAGAACTGACCAAAATATTTCCAACCGATTTCAGCAAAGTGAACGGTGATTATTTTTCATATCAAATTAATAATTTAAATTATTAATATGTCACTTCTAAATTTAAAAAAAAGTTGTATAATTCTATTAATTTAATTTTTGTGTAATAAAATGATTGAAAAGGTGAATAAAATTCTTGGTTATTTTCTAATTTAAAACAATTTAGCAGCAATCTGTATGAATAAATATGGATTCTTTTTTTTTTTACATTATTTTACGTTTAAAATATTTGTTCCAAAGGTAAAACTATAGGGTGCCCTTTGACGAATTTGTATTGGCGTCATTCCTGTTCGCGCCGATTACAGGCCTAACAGGTATGGTTGAATATTCAAAAATAACGCAACGTCCGTTGGATTTTCTAAATTCTAAAAACAATAAACCAATTAGAGTCTCGACTGGATCTAAACTAATCAGAACACGATTCGGTTTTACTAAGCTTGGGGATCAATCGCGATAACGTTAGTTAAACGAAGTATTGTTTGAACAATATTTTGTGAGGATATCGATTGCAATACCAATATACCACAAAAAAAATGGATTTATTTTTCCACAAACTAAAATTATTCACTATAGATCGCTCTCGCATAAGTTTTATTCACGTAAACAATCTCTGTCGATTTTTGTGTGGAAGGATAATTTTATATCAAAATTTTTAACGAAACCGAAATTTCTTTTCTTTTACATATGTATTTCAAATTCTCATAAGTAAATTGCATTTCGCTTAAACTTATAAATATTTTTACAATGCATGTATCATATAACCTTCGTTTTGCATTTTAAGAACTTTTTATTATTATTGCGAATATAATTCTGAGAATAAAAATTTAGTTATTCCTTTTATTAATTATGATTATTTCATTTAGATAAATACTTGGAATTAATTATAACATATAAAGTTACTTAATAAGCTTTAAATCAATATAGTGGATAATAGTTTGAGAATATTATATGAACTCGAATACACTGGCCATCATAAATTTGGGAAAAATCATAAAAATGACGATAACGCAAAAAGTTATGCTTATAATTTGATTAAACTTATACACATTATTCAACACATAGTAAGTATAGATAACATTAAAAGAGATCGCCTGACAATTATGGTGTTATAAAAATTAACACATATGTATAATGAACAACTGGGAGATGTAGGTTTGGTATAGGAAAAATACGATTAATATAGAGTATGATTCCCCCCGAGAAGCAATACAGCACATGCAACGATATGTGATGCTCTCAATTATGTGTTTTATTAATTGTGTAAGAAGTGCGAGCCCTTGTTCTTCCAAACCAGTTGAAAGCGTGGCTAGGGTCTTGGGAAGGAGACTAAGAGCAGCTACCAGTCGTCCCAGAGCTTCCCAAACATACTCGATTAGGTTAAACTTCCATGATCCAGCTGTCCACAACATGCGGTCAGTTGCTTTCTGCTCAAGATAAGTATCCACGGTGCGAGCTCTGTATGGTCCCATATTATCATCCTGAAGTACGAAAGTATCATCTTTGCCCAGATAAAAGGGGCGCACATAAGCATCCAGAATGTCATCTATACAGATATGAGCATGAACATTTCCACGGGAAAAGATATGGAGGTTTCTGTGTCCATCCACACAGATACCACCCCAAAGACAGACGATGCTTCATCCATATGCATCTCTTTCACGGATGTTTGATGAATGAAAACGAGTTCCACGTTCTCTCCAGATGAAAATGAGCCTACTGTCGCTTTCGAGGCTAAACATGTACTCATCTGTAAGAGTACAGCCCTCCATTGATCACGAATCCAGTGGACAATATTTATTGAAAATTTTCCCTACGATGGCGCAAATAACTGGTCACCTCTCGTAAAGACCCCATTCGTGAAGCTTCGTTGACCTTCCGAAGCTTGTAACGAGGAAAAATCTGAACTCAGCTGGAATTGCAGTTCTATTCCTTTGAACGCATACCGACAGATATCGGTCATCGGCCCTCATGGTAGCCGTTCTTGGCTAAAACTCCAGAATGCCGAATTCGTAGATCGAAATTGTTGCCAAAGTCTATGAATCACAGACGGATTCACATTCAGCCGTCTACCCACTTCTATCTGACTTTTCCAGCGTCTAGTCTCCCAAGAGCTTTCCATCGAAATTGCTCTACCAAATGATGTCTGGAGGCCATTATTACAATTTCGCTGCACCAGATTTCTAATTTAAGACACACAGAGACAATTGCCACCGTTGCTCTGAGATACCCATTTTTATGCTCCTTACAAATGACGTTTTCAGACAGCAGGCCACTAATTTGCATAATGTCATATTGTTCAGCTCCTTTTACTAACCAAAATATTCAAATTACATTTAGATTGGCTTATTTTTGGGAGAGTTATCTCTATTTTTGTAATTTTTCCTTAATTTTTGGTAAATTATTAGCTTAATAAATATAACTGTCTATCAATACCTTTAAAACTAATTGCTCAATAGTTCGTACATTTTACTTTAAGCCTTCTTTTATATAATTATCTACATAAAAATATGAAATAATAAATATAAATATGAAAAAAGAAATTATACCAAGTGTTTTGTTATTAAATTTGAATCTATGCATGGAATTGTCTTAAAAAGTTTATTTTGAAATTCTAATAAAATTCGAAAACTTTTCTTCTTTCTTTGCCTGTGTCCTATGATATTTTACTCCACTGACATCCATTAATTCTTATTCACAGAAGTGAAACACCAAAGTAACCAATCCTGGCCTTGAACTTTCAACCCGAAGGAATTTCGTCCACGCCTTCTTTTTCTCCCATTGCCACAACCCTTTTCCTAAATATATTATTTAAATACTATTAGTTCTGATTATGTTTATCTTTATATCCAGACCCTCAGTATCACGGAGAGCTAAAATCACCGTCGAAGAAATCGTCAAGAAGAAACAAAGGAGGCTTGGACGAAATTCCTCCAGTGGTTTCTAATTACTTTTATTATAATTAATTTATAATTAAATTATGTGATATTTGATCTTACAAAATTGTTGAATAAATTTTATATGAATTTCAATGCTTGCTTTCTGAATATCATTGACTTTTCGAAGATAAAATTTTTTCGGCGTCTCAAATTTTTACTTCTTACTGTTGTTTCTGGTACATGGCTAAAATCTTGTCAATCAGAAAAAAATCACGCCAAAAAACACTATTTTTCGCCAATAATAGAAACTATATACTAACAACTTGGTTTGGATTTTGAAAAGACATTTGTGTTTCTTAAAATAAAGTTCGGTTTCAATAACTATTTTTCTGTTTTTACACTATAAAATAATGAATGTTTGGAACCCATTTACTACAAAATAAAATGTTATTATTTTAGATGCCAAAGTAATCGTAATCTTTTTCATTTAAATAACTATTTTAGATGTCACTAAAATAATGAGTCTTAAAGATTTGATTTTTAATTGTTTGCAAATAAACTATGCAACAAATTTTCCAATTATATGTTATAAAACATTTTCTTTTAATGTTAACTTTATTATTGTCTTTAAATGTAACCAATGTGAAAAGATGTGGTATGGATTTCGTAAAACAATTCGCATAAACTTTCCTGCTCTGTGGAATTTTACGCTTATACCTTTTATACTTTTAAAAAAATTTACATTCATATGATCGAATATTTAATTTAATAATCAAAATTGTTAAGTCGAATCATGTGAAAATATTGTAATAAAACAAAGATTAAAACTGACATAATTTTCACTAAACTATATTTATATAGTGTTATTTCGAATGTATTATAAAACATGTAAACTAATTTAAGAATAAATAATATTTTCCTGACATTAAATATGATCAAATATTTGAAAAATATTTTATCAAGAAACAAGAAATTGTCAAGCTAATTATAAATTTAAAAATAATTTATTTAATAAGAATGATATAAATAAAAAAATTATGCATCTATAAAAGGAATAAAATAATTATGCATCTATAAAAGGAATAAAATAATTATGCATCATATTACAATTTTCTTTTATTTCTAATAAGAAAAGAAATTTTTCTTCAATTTTCTGTGATAGAATTGAAAAATGCTAATAGAATATAAAGAAAATAAAATTTATTTATCTGAATAAATGAAAAATATTTTTGCATGTTAAATCAATTATATGGCATATAAATAAACCTAATTTTATATTGTAACCCTTGATGTTTAGATTTTAAATAAACTTAAGAAATTTCTAGATACACAAAAAAATTAAAAATAAATAAATTGATTAATTTCTCTCGCACTTTATTTGATGAAATAATAACTATTTTCTGGTATAATTAGAGACAAAAATGTGACAATTTCAAACACTTGAGTTTTACGCATTTATTAAGCAAAATTTTAATGATAAATTAGTATAAAACAAGGACTTTATTAAAACATTTTTCTCGATATCAGATTAAAATCTTGAAATTTTTATTACCCAATAGCTAATTCACTTTCATATTTGTTTATTAAATATAAAAGGGAATTAATTATCCTGTTATAATAGAGTTGAACTCATGTATCATAAATTAAACCTGTGTTCTTGAAAAAAGATTAACTAAACAATCATTTTCTCAATAGTTTATAGAATTAAAAGTGGAATAAATTAATAAAATTAATTTCAAAAATGTTTATAGGTAGATTAACTCAAATTAAATTTTTCCAAAATAATATATTTTACTGCAATTTTTAATTTTAAGTTTTCTATAATAAGTAGTCAAAGAACATGAACTATCAGTTATTTTATACTTTATTTATTGTACAAAATAACGAAATTATAATATGCGTTAACTTATATTTATAACCACTTCTAAAAGCAAAATTTGATTTATTTGATATTCCTTGGTAATTTTAATGTATTTACTTAAATAATATCAAATATAAAACAGTGATATTAATGACTTAATTTGGTTTAAATTAAAAATGTACATTAGGGTCCAATGTGGAATAGTATATTTCCCTTTAGTTCACTGTATTATATACCATCACATTAGATAACGAATATAGATTCTACCTTTTTAAAACAAACTCTAAATTTTCACTTACAGTTCCAATAATAAGAAACAGAAATAGTTAGGTCATAAAAATAAGGTATCTTTATTGGGTACTTCGCTATTAAGTGGAACCTAATGGCTGCCAAAATAAAGTCTGGAACTATTCTGCTTGGAAAACATCAGCTGTCACCAGGCTGTAAAGTCGTCAAACAAAAGAATTAGGAAAATTAAACTTAGAAACGATTGTTTTATTACATACATGCGATTAAGTCAAAATTCAAACATATTAAAAATAAAAGAGAGCAATAAAAATAACATTTATAAATATATTTCCAGACAGAAAAAAAAGTAATTTACCTTTAGACTTAAGTTGTCACAAATTGAGAAGAAAGTTTAAAGCTGATAATTCTATGTAAAAGTTTAAATGCCAATTTTTGCTGGGACATATTGTTTCGTAGGAAAAATCTCTTAATATTTTTAAATGTTTATATTTAATTTAGTGAAATAATTTAAAAAAGAAAATAATAAAAACTTTTTCTGTATGATAATCTTATGCTCTTGCAGATATAAATTTCAACTTTTGGAATTCAAAATTTGGGAAAGGATTTTTATAATAGCTTTCATTTACTTTGTTGTCTTCTAACAAGAAGCTCTAATGTTATGTGACTTTTTCTTTTTTCTTTTTTAAATTCTTAGAAAACTATTTGAAAGGTAGAAAAATTCAATGTCAATATTTTGGATTTGAATTCGAGTCATTTTTACATTCATACACTACCGACAAAGTTTAATATGTTTAAAAAACTAAATAAAAGAGTCGTTTAAAAATGTGAAACTAGAAATTTATATAGAAACATTAATAAGTGATATGTGTAACATAATAAAATATTAATATAATAATTTACTATTAAAATAAGCATACAACTCTGTGGACAAAAGATTATAAAAATATCATTCAAACTATTTTTAATAAATATATTTATTAATGAAGAATGGGCAAACAAAGAATAGAAAACAGATAAATATATATATTTATGAAGAATAAAACCTCTCAAAATCTAATGAAAACATTATTAATGAAGAATAGACAAACATATAACAAAGAATAGGAAACAGATAAAAATCTATATATAAAGAATATAATTTCTCAAAATCTAATAAAAACATTTATTAACAAAGAATAGACAAATAGTTAATAATGAATATGAAATAGATAAATAAATATATTTAAAGAATGAAATCCCTCAAAATCAGATGAAGTACACCTAATTTTTTTAATAGTTGAGTTATTACCAACACTAGTTAGTGATAGTTACTCGGTTACAAATAAATAATTTTTATTTGTTATCAATCATATTTAGTTGTATCAATAGTTGACTTTAAGAATAGCTCCTTCTTCGCACTTTTGTTATGTTTAAGAGTATAGTTGCATAAGATGTTAACAATGACGAGCTTAATTTTTTATAAACTTCCTAACAGGCATTTTAACAGCTTTATAAAAGATATTTTTTAATCATAAAAAATTTAATTTAATCACAAACTTGAAAATAGCAAATTAAGGTAAACTATCATTGATACAATTAAACAGCAATTAATATTATTGCGAGAAATATGTGAATATAATAAATAAAGTGTGTGCCAAAAGATAAAGTAAATAATGAAATTAACAGGAAAACTAGTTTTTTTTTAAATAATACACAGTTGTATTTGAATTTTACATAAATGAGCAACTGCTGTATTATAAAAATACTATAAAAATATTTAGAAAATATTTTTATAATACTGTAGTTGCTCATTTTTACGAACTCGCAAAGACCGATAAAACAGTTCGTATAGTAAAAAAAGAATGCATTAGATTATTAAGATACGATATTTTTATCAAACTACTTTTTTATTATAAATAAAATACTATTAGAAAGAATTATTTACAATGCATTTTAAAAATCACGTGTAAAATAAATTTCATTTCAAGTGCAATCAATTAAATAATACTTTCGTTTTTTTTATTGCACTTCACCTTACAATTTAATGCTTAAACCGTATCTGGCTTTAAATTTTTGGAACCAACTATTTGACACTTTGAAATTTTTTATGTTCAGCTCCATAATAAAGCAGTTAAATTTCTCTTTAATGATATTACCATCATCATTTAAACTTTTTCACTTTTCTCAGTAAAACCAGCAAAGTTTTTTCCAATTTAGGTTTTGTTTCTCTACAATATTTTCTCGAAAGGGAGGTTATTGTTTCCTTTTTCACATTTTTTATGAGTTTTAAAAATTTCGCGAGAAGCTGTTCTTTGGCAATTTTTGCCTTATTTAATATCATTTTCGTCTGCTTTCAAAATTTTCTATTTTACTTGAACTGATAAACAATTTCGTTTCTTTGTCTGCTACAAATGCTCACAGAATTGACTCAATACCTCTCGACAAATGAAATTGCATAAACTGTGTTGTTCAAATCAAACGAAACGAACTACAGAACAAGAGAATATAAACACTTAAAAGGAGTTTCCTTTTTCTATGTTCTAGCAAACAGAGAGGAGAAAAGAATTTTTTCCCTTTCTGTGTCTTGACTTATGAGAAACACTGAAGTTGAATTCGACACCATAGTTTTTTTACATCGAAAGTCTGATATACATGCATGTTTGATCATTATTTTCATAATGTCAGGAATGCTTATACGCTTCACTTCATTGTGTTATTGTTGCACATTTTCGAGATTAGAGAAGCTAAATCAAGTTTATGAAAATGTGCACTCTGAAGAAGTCCCAAACTAAAAGTGGATTGCCAGTAAGGTCCTGCCTGGAAAGGCCCAGATAAGCAATAATGTGTTCAGGAGAAGCCTCCTCCATAAAACACTTGGCGTTGACTTCAAATTTCTTAAATCCCTCAAAAAGCTTCATAGTTTTAAGATGTTCACTGAGAAAGCGAGTAAGTACGGTTTGATTCTGTCTACTGCATACAATATGTAGAGAACCCCCCCTAGATGACTGCTCCTATACCAGTGATGAACTGGAGGAGCGAGCCATATGGTCGCTTCGTTGCTCAAGAAAAAAAAAGAATTCTTAAGAGTTATATAGAAAACAATCATAAATAATTGAAAAAGTGTCATCATATAAAATAAAAACGGAAAAGAAAACTATTCAACAAAAATTAAAGTTCGCAAAGAAATGATCTTTCAAAATTTTAGTGCGTAAGTGGGAGTTAAAATAATTGTGTCATTGGTGTCAGGATTGGCATTAGTCACTAATTTGTACTACTACTACTAGCTAGTACCCACCTTTGGCTGTTCAGCCATGAGGTGGCATGCTGACCAGAAGAGACGAGCCCTTTTAAGCTCTTCAGTCTGATCCAGTGTCGAGTGGTCAAGAGCTAAACATGATTCCAGATGTTCATCATTCAACTCTTCATACCCACAGAGGGTGCATTCTGGCGAAACAACGACTTTTATTCTGTGTAAGTGAGAATGAAGGTAGTCGTGTCCTGTTTTTAGAGGAAAGCTGGCAACCATCACGGCTGGCGGGAGGTTGGGATCGATTGGCCCATTGTTGACCAGGATCTCCCACCTCTTGCCAGTTGACTCTTTCCGCAGGTATTCCATCATCCAGGTGTTCACTACAGAGTTAATTTATTGTTTTGCAGATTTAAGCAAGGAGAGTTAATCACTAATTTGTAAAAACGTAAATGTTCGTAAATTAGATGTTCATAAAAAGGAGCGTCTACTGTAAAAATAATCTCATAATAATGAGGTAAAAAATGATTTCCCTCAACTATTCGTTTACCCCATATTCATTCAGAACTTTACACTCTGAGGAATTTAAAAGCTGGCACCTGTTTAAAGAACGCATTTTAACACCGTTGACATTTAAACAAAGGAATACAATTTCAGTGACTCATTAGCTAAGAATCCAGTAGTTCAAAAAATATCTTTTTGGATCGAAGACAAAAAAGATAGCAATATCCTTTGGTGTTAAACTTTAGAAAAACTTCTTTAACTCACTTGCAGAAAAACTTCTTTAACTCAGAATACTTCTGCTTAAAAATCTATATAAATAAAACCTTTTCCCTTCTCTTTTTCTGTTTAATAAAGCTTTTTCCTTCGAATGACTCTTTCGTTATAATTACGTTGTTTGAGAATTTTTACAAATGAGTAACTCTGATCTAATTTATATAGAAATCTATATAAATAAAATCTTTACCCATGATCTTTTTTTTCTGTCCTGTTTATTTCTGTTCCATAAAACTTTTTTCTTTGAATGATTCTATCGTTATAATTACTGTTGTTCTAATACATTTACAGATAAGTAACTCTGACTTAAGTAAGATTTTAGTTATATAGAAATCTGTGTATATATAACCTTTTCCCATGTTATTTCCCTTTTTCTGTCCTGTTTTTTTCTGTTCCAAAAAACGTTTTTCTTTGAATGATTCTATCGTTATAATTATTTTGTTCTAATACATTTACAGATGAGTAACTCTGACCCAAGCAACCAAAAGATATATTTAAGATAAAAATAGTAACACACATTCAAACAATTAATGGTATTAATGGATTTTTTTAAATAATAATGCTAATTGAAATTTCCCTTCTCAGGATTTTAATGTATGAAAACATTAATATCTTTTGTGTAATATTAAAGTCTCAATAATTAGTTCGTTGTTTTATTGTATGATTTTCATTAAAAAAAAGATCTCTAAAATTCACAATATTTTAATACATACATTTATAGAAGAAAAATTATTTAGATTTTCATAACTGAAACTATGTAAGCAATGGTTAAACAGCTAAATTCGCTCTTAATTTAAAAAGCTGAAATATTTAAACTTGCTTTAAAACATCTTCAGTCTGTAATAGGCCATTAGCTTCTGTTTGCACTTGAAAATCAGATGCTGATAAAATATAACAAATGCTTTGAGTCTAAACATGTTTTCATTAAATTCTAGTTATTAATACTGATGGAAAATTTTGAAAAATCAAATCATTTAAACGACAGGATATTGTCTATGAACAAAGAGTAACATTCGGCACAAGTTCTCAAGATTTTATTATGTCACCCATAATTAATCTCCATTTCTTGATGACAAACACATACCAACCAATGGAATAAAATTTTATTTATATAATGAAGAAAAATTATATTTCAAAATTATTAAAAAAAATTAGAGAATCAAAAACTAATTCATATATAGTTTACTTTTGATATAGGTCTCTAGAAAATACTTAATAATTTCAGTTTCAGGTAGGAAATACTTTATAATATTAAATATTTATAAAAGCAAATAATAATCATATAAATTTCCCATCCTTACTCTGTGTGTAAATAAGATATTACACACAGAGAAAGAATAATATAATTATAAGATATTTTTTTATAATATAATTATAATATCTTATAATCATATTACCTCCTATTCATTATAATATTTTTTGGTTGTGTTATCTGAGCTAGCACTAAATAGTTAATGCTCTGATTGTTCACCAGTTCATGGATTCGATTCTCATATTAAACTTGGATATTCGGAACCAATTTTAAGCCGTAGGCTCCCATCAAATAATCCTTCATATTTAACAAAAATTCTTAAAGTGACAATCAAACTAAATTCATTTGAGTTAGTTTTGTATGTAGAATATTTTTACTTATTCATAATTTATCATATAAATATTAACCTGCATTCTGAAGTCTAATTGATATTCTTTGAAATATAAAATAAGAGCAAGGAATGCCAAGCAATTATAATACTTTGTAAGGTTTTTTTGATTGTATACTTTTTAGAGCCGAAAATTATGATTGTAATTATAATGGGAAGTCAGATTTTGGTATACCTTAATACTATAAATAATATATGTGAATTAAATATACAACACATATGCTGCTTAATTATTGTCGTAAAATATTTTTGAAATAGAGAAAGTTAAATTAATATTGTTTTAAAATATATATATATATATATATATATATATTTTAAAACA
>JAPDSC010152848.1:13603-30706 GCA_026290005.1 Latrodectus geometricus
TTTGAGATTCAGAGTTAAACATATATCAGTTTACAAATAGAAATATAATAAAAGTATTTCATTATACTGAATTAAGCATAGAATATGTTTAGAACTGGAAAATCTTGTTTTTCTTGAGTAATGTATTTTCTTGAATGATTGGAAACGGTACCTTACACTTTATCAAAAGCACATCTGCAGCTGTAGCACAGAAGTTAATATATTAATTTGATTTCTAAATTATTAATTATAAATTTTTTAAACTCATTTATTTTATAATATATGATAAATACTTATTTGTAAAAAGCTCATGCTTATTACATGATGGGAATTTTTGTTGAATTTTTTCGAATAGTTTTTTTTTATTTAAAAAAAAAGGTTTTGTGCTGATAATATCATTAATTTAGATTTTCATATTGAAGAAACCAGAGGAAACAAAGAGCAAATAAAGTATTCTGGTTTCGTTTCATCTCCATATGTATTCTGTACTTTCGTCTGTCATACTCTATTGTTTTTTTTTTAATTGACTACATTTTGATTTTTTTTTATTTATTCTAATTTGGCTACTTACATATTAAGGCAATAATTAAAAGGGAACTCAATACCACATTGCCGTCGTACTATTTTGTTTTTCTGTTCTGTAGTTTCCCCTTTAGATCTCTCCAATATCACCCAAACTTTTTACTAGCGAAAATGAAAACATTTAGTGGTACTCCTCATCTATTTTAATTACACTAAAATATCCTGTATATGTACTCATCGA
The DNA here is from genome assembly GCA_026290005.1 of Latrodectus geometricus. Classification (NCBI taxonomy): domain Eukaryota; kingdom Metazoa; phylum Arthropoda; class Arachnida; order Araneae; family Theridiidae; genus Latrodectus; species Latrodectus geometricus. The sequence continues at coordinate 14,346 of JAPDSC010152848.1, forward strand.
CAGGAATTACATATACTTCATATTTTAGTATTATTTTCCTTATTAATTTTTTAGTATTAATTCATAATGTTTTAGTATTAATTTTGATGATATTTTAATATTAGTACCATGCAATATTTTCAATAATGAAAACAAAGACATTTTAATAATACTAAAATATCGATAAGTACTTCAGTAAATAAATAATAAGTACTTTTAAAGTGCATATACATCATGTTATTATTAATTTTCTTTATTAATTCCAGTGCAATTTGTTATTATCCATTTCTTTTTTAATATTGACTACTTACAAGGTAGCCATGCTAGAGAATGTCTTAAAAATAATTGAGAACTACATTTTTGAATTTCTTTATCTACTAACAGCAACTGAAATAAAAAATATCTCTTAATTATTCTCATTCACCTCAACATAACTCCAAAAAAGTTTGTTAATTGCCTGCAACGTGTCTTAAGGCGACATTAGGCTTAATGCCAAAAATTTAATGCAAGAACGAACCTACCTGAAGTTTAGATACATTAGTTTCATGTTGATCTGGCCTTCAGAATACCTGCCAAGAATAAAAGTATTACAAGGTGAGGAAGAGAAAAAATTGTTTCACCCGAAAAAAAATATCAAATGTTTACAAATTTACTAAAAAGGACATAAGTTTAGAAAAGTTTTTGTTTTTCTCTGCAATACTTATTCGTAAATTTATATCTTTTATGATAATATGCAACTGCTTTTATAGTTGAATCGAGTGTGTAAAATAAATGCTACAAAAGCAGTTTAACTAAAGACAAACATAACCATCAGAAATTTAAATATAAACTTCGTGCTCAGCACTTAAATGAATAGAAATTTCATACCTTTTGCATATTCAATACGTTTCTACTTTTAAAAAATTGCTAACAATTTTCTCACTAGGTTTTACAGTTTATAAAATAAAGTATATTATTTGCTATAAAATTTTTGCTATAAAATTATTTGCTATAAAATTTTAAAAATAATTTGGCTATAAAAATTTTCATTGGCGTAACTAACATGACTTATAGAGGGCTTTAGAATAAAGAGTATTATGATAATAATATTTGTATAATATTCTTTATTCTAGCACCGTCTATAACCCATCTTAGTACCTAGATTTTTTTAGGTAGTCGTCATATAATTTTTTCCGGTCATCAGTTTTGACGATTTATCTAGATAGTCATCATAATATGTAAAAACCAAATTTTCTTCTTAAGGATTATTAGCTTAGATCCGATTACTAGTTTTTTTCCTTGAATAACAAAAAGTTAATTAATAACTGATTTCCTTAGTTTACCAATTCTACTTAATTTAGCGATTCTACTTAACCTATCTCAGCCTCATTTCTTTTTTATTCCAATTTTTAAATGAAGACTTTCAACTGAGCACAAAACATAAGGGCTTCAAATCTGTATCAAAATATATTTATTGGATTAAAAATATGTAGCGGAAGAATATTAATATGATGTGCAAAAATATTAAAAGAATCTCACATATTTTGGAACCGTTCCATTTCGCCTGTGCAAATCTAGACGTGTTGACATTTTCGGTGCAACTCATGGAACATAAAAAAAGAAATAGTAACTGTTAGTAGAGTAGAAAAAAAATTAATTATAAGGTTTAATTATTTTTTCATTATTGAAAATTTTGTAAAAGGTAAAAAAGTTAATAATAATAATGGTAAAAGCAGTAATTTGTGATATTTTGTTTCACTTAGTAATACCATTTGGCAACACCACTTGCACCGGGGAAATGGAACTGTGTAGCCACGTTTTTGAATGAAAACAGTTTTTAATATTCCAGTTACTGACAAAAAGATATTATTAACAAAGGACAACAATAATATCTAACAATAAGTTGTCATGATTAATACAATAATAAACCTTAGATTAAAATACGTATCAGTCGAGTCTATCAAATTCTAATATTCTCAGAACATTGAGTTGGGTTCCATAATTTACTATCGAATAACAAAAACATTTTTTGTTCAATAACTAAAAATATTTTCTTCACCAAAATTAAAACATTATGCAGGTTTAATCTTTAAAAAATATTTTTTATATTATATTAGGTTTGGGAAAAGAAATCCATAAATTTTACGTGAACTTTATCTACCTTGTTTCATATTCGCATAGCATAAAATTTTTTAAACTGTTTTAAGATCGATCTTTTTGTTCGGGGCGATGCTACGACTGCTAACAAGCGATCAGTTTGATAATTTTTGATATTTTATAGACAATTTCGACTACGATGCACCCGTGTATAGTGCATTTTTAACATCAAAAATGCCTGAACTAAATCGATGATACCAATACTGCCCGTAACTGGTTGTTACAGTATCGAGACATAAACACCATTCACAAGTTTAAGCGCCTAGCTTGTATTTTCACATTTATAAAAAAAAATTGAAAAACATGACGAATATTCTCCACTTATAACACTCTTTAGCTCACAAATGAATTGACCAAACTAAAAAGAGCAAAATAATTTTTTTAATACGAAATGTCACCTTTTCAACGAGCGTAAATCTGGAATTGCTTGTGATCGATACTTTATGAGACATAGACCACTGCAATTTTCTTCCAAAAAAATAATGGATTATTTTTATTTAAACATATATAATTAATTTTAAAAAAGGCAGCGTTTTCCTTTTTATAAATTAAATAAGCTTTATTTAACGAAATTATCCACTTTACTTACGAATAAAAACTTTTAATGAAATTACCCAAGTTACTTACGATTTTCAAGGAATATTTTACTTTTGATAGTTATTTTTCATGATACAGTTCCCTGAACTAAAGCTTAGGATGAAATATAAAAAAGAAATTAAGGATTAACTTAATTAGGGCTGATGAGGTACGTCTTTTAAGCGAAAAAAAAGTCTAGCATTCTATTTTGGTTACTAAAAACATGAATAAAGGGAAATGGATATTTCTTTTAAACTTGTAATAACTATACTTATTGAAACAGATGCTAATGAATTTAAAATTGCATATTTTTTAACACAAGAATCCCAATATTTATAAAGTCAATTACAATTCAAATCATTATGATATACTAACCAGTTTGATTATCTAAACTGACATCATCTGTATCAGTCCGCGGAAATGAAAACAGAAGTAATTGATGCCAACAAACGAAAGTAGTTGACATAAGAAGTGAAAACAAATAGTAGTGGGATAAAAATAGACAATTATCATCAGGAAATTCTCCAGAATTATGAATTTTAACAAATAGAGAATTTTTGATAAATCGGTTGATATATTATCTTTAACTCTTACATATTAGTATATTCTATGCTAAAATAAAAAATAAAATTTTTATATCCACTTTTTTACAAATATATCTTAAGCACTTAACACAAGGAATCAACATATCATCTACTAAGAAAGCTTTTTAAAGTAGTATGTAATAAAAACATAATATCATTCTACAGATATTTAAATTTAATTCTCTTATAAATTGTTAGGAAAATTATTTAATTTTGAAGAATGCAATTGTATTTTTAAAGAGAAAAAAGTAACTTTCATATTTTATTATTATTTTTAAATAAATTATAATTATTTATTTAAATTTAATGTTTAAATTTATTTCAACAGTATTTGGAAATTTCTAATACCCTGTTTCAAATATTAATCGAAAAATAAAATAACATTGAATCACGAGAAAATAACTAGAGGTACTAATTGAAGTTACAATTGAGTTTCCTTACTACTATGTAAAATTTCTCTAAGTTTTTAAAATTAATAAAGTCAATAACCCTCAGTGGTTGTATCAAACTTAAAATAGAGAGTTTTGTTTTTAGTCTATTTCCTGCTGTTCCATTAATAGAGCAAGTCGATAAGCGCTAAAAACCCACCTCGATATTTGAAACATTCCACATGGCCTTTGCAAAAGCATCAAGAATCGCGAGCAAAAATATTAGTATGCTACGGATATTCCTGGGCAAACGCACCTTGTGTGCTGTATCAGCTGTCTTGTAAATGATGCTAGCCGAACTGTCTCCACAAGCTTATTTTACCCTCTCTTTTGTTCTAATGAAGGTTCAGCGCTAACTCTTCTGCTTTAAATTGGGTCAAGAGAAGAATCAGTTGTGCTTCATTCTGGTGGTAAAAAAGTGTTCGAATTTGTGTCAGCAAATAACGGTTGTAGAAAAATTTTGTGCGAAAAATTTGTGAACGGTGTTCCATTCTTGAAGTAAAATACCAGAAAAAACGTTGGATTATTTAAATGAAAATCTTCTGAGTATGTGTAATAGAATACCTGGATAAAATTTCGAAAAATTTGGATAAAATGTTCACTTCTGTCATGATGGAGTCTTTATCAGCTTATACAGGTATATATTTTAATTTGATTTAACAGTATTATTAAGGATTCAATTAAAGTTGTTCATATGTAAAAATTACAGTTACAGTGAACTTTCGTATAATTATAAGAACTATAATTCCATCACAAAGTTTTCATAATTTATAATATCAGGAGTCCTAATTTGCAGAACCAAGAAAATATCCATTTGAAATTTGATATCAGGAATTTTAACTTTAAAAGTACATTTTTGTTTGTTGATAATTTTTTATCCATCAAATTTTTGATTTACATTACCCTAGACGCTATTAAATGTAGTTAAAAACCCAGATTTATACTTCTCTCTTAAGTAACACCGTTACAAATTACAACATATTTCTTTCACAATATTCGGCAAAAAGTAAATTAAATAAAAAATATATAAATTTTACCCATTTTTTCATAAGTGAAAAAGTATTATAATAGTTTATACATAAAATTCAGCCATTTTAAAATATCCAGTTATTATTCATTACATATTTATAGAAAGTAAATTCCAATTACAGATTAAATATATGAAAAAAAAAAATCTTTGCTGGTATTACTTTGACTAGGGGCCGTAGTGGACTGGTTGGTTAGGGCGTTCGTTCTCGTTATGGGAAAGTAGTAAGTTCGAAACCCGATCCAATCGAATATCCATTGTGTTGGCGGCTAAGGCACATTAAATATATCTTGGTTGCAATGTCCTCCATGTGAAATGATATCGCTAGGAGTGGCGGGCTATAGTCTACTAGTTGATCCCTGCTTCAGAATTATGAAGGTCAACTTTTCGGATTATGACTGCCCACGTACTAGGTTCCCAGTATATAAGGTCAAATCACTTCTGTCACTTGTATTGCTGAAAGTAGAAATCCGTGTAGTCGAGTATTATACAACAGTATTTTGACTTTAGTCCTTTAATTTATTTAACACAAGTGATACAAGAGTCATTTATTAGAATAACATTTATAATTTATTTATGATAATGTATAAGAATAATTTAACATAGAATGAAATTATAATAGAAAATGGTTGGAAAAGATAAATGATAAAACAAAATTAAATAATAGGTGAATTTTAAAGTTTTATTTGATTCAGAAATTCTTTATTTTAGGTTTAACAATCTTTGTCATTTTATTGTAAGGAAAATATGCTTAATTAGTAAATAAAAGTGTAACAGAAAATGTCAGATTTTGAACATACAAAGCATATTATGGTCATTTTTGTATACAATAATATTCAAACATTACTATAAGTCTAATTGCAATAAAATTTAATATCATTTTTATATTTCATGGTATTTTTCCCGTTGAGGAACTCTTTGTCTTTATAAAATCAATTTGAAATCTACCCACCCAATACACAGGTTTAGACATTCCAATTTTATCAATCAATAGCTTTTGGATTGTTTAAAATCTGAACAGAACACATAACTCAGAATTTTTCAAAATCTTTTTACGGCTTTCACTTTTTATTGAATGAGTATTTGCTTATTACACGTAGAAAGAGTTTAAAATTTCCATAAAATCTTAGTGAGAATATTTTTAAGAATATATTTTTATTTATATAATTTGAACCATTTTTATAAGTTTCGGGTCAAATTATTTTGTTTTTAAATTCACAATATAGTATGTTACTCTATTGTAAACAAAAGTTATTTTTTCTATTTGTTTTGATATGCATAAAATATTTTTTTTTTTTTGTAAATATATACTGAATGATAACAATGTATTACATATAGATGTTTTTAAAAACGCCTATATGAATTGAGATAATTTTTTTAATCATCTATCAAAAACATAAATCTCCTTATATAATGCTATTTTTTTACATCAGATTAACCAGGCATAATATGTTTCTTTCTTGAATGATCATGAACTGGTTTGTTTATTACTGTCATCTGAAAAAGGTACACCTTGTTTTCCACAGCGACGGGGATGAAAATGACGTCAAGATTATACAAAGAAATCCCTAGCTATGCTACATTCTGTAATAAAATGTAATAAATAATACTTTTCTGTAATAGAAACTTGAATTCCCCTAAATATTTTATTTTGATATCCAAAAGTTTTAAATTTTTAATTTTAATTAATTTCAACTTTTTAAAAATAAATATGAATTTTAACACTATTTAAATTCCGTAAGGAACATTACGATAACAAAATTATGTATTTTTCGATTTTAAATATGAGTTATTAAAGACAAATTTTTGTTTTGAGACATGAAAATCAGAAAAGTATTTCTTCGGGTATTCCCTGTCAAAACCTTTGGCGTGATGCCAAGAAATATCAAGAAGAAACAAAAATATTTCTGCTCTATACGTTCTTGTTTTTCTTTAACTTGACTTATACAAAACAAAAACTAGATCTTTTCTCGGTTATTAATTATAAATTTACTTTTTTATTATTTGCTCATATTTTTATATAAAGATTTTACGTTATGTTTAGACTCCATTTCATACTCTATAACAATTATTTCTTTTTAATAATTGGGGGGGGGGGTTCAGTTTTTTCTTTCTTTATCAGGATTGCTACTTTCTTAATTTATTTTTACCGTGTAAATACAAGAATACTTCAATTAAAATTAGAGTCTAATGATTACAACCTTTCATACAAATTTTTTTAAGTGTATTTTAAAACTTGTGAATGTTTGGTTCTTCATAAATTTTAGTTTCATTAGGACTTATTTTAATACTCACGATGTATTATAAATATGATCAAAAGTAAAAATTAAAGACACGTTCAATTTCCCACAGAACATAAGCATCAGCATTACACAAGATATTCAGTTTCTCTACTCTTTTCACCTTTTTTAGGAGTATCACGACGACCTAAGAGTACCCAGTATTTCTTTTTCCCCTTCTATAATCCAGAATGTTTTTAGAGCTGTAAGATTGTTATAATTTTAAAAAACAGCGATTGCTTACAATCCGATATCTTCCCTAACTTTTTGTGACCCTATAGACTATTACTATACAGATCTTATTTTGCTGATCGTACGATATCAGATCCAATATCCCTTCTTAGAATTTTAGAAAGAAAAAACAAAAAAAGTAACAACCAAATCTATTTTTGCGGCTTACATTCAATTCTGTCTCCTAATTTATGAGCATTATGAGAATGTTGTTTATAAATTAAGGATTATTTTTATTCCTTTTAAAGATATCCCAATCTATTTGATGTAAACAAATGAAGAGCATTTTACCACTAACTTTGATCATGCTTCTCATTACTTAAGAACAATAAAATAAAATATTACATTCATCAATATGTTCCTTGTCAATGAATTATTCAGAGTTACAGAGGATGTAGACAGAAGTGTAAATCGAATTTTAAAAGGATGGATATTCACAGACAATCGTGCCAAGTCAGCAAATGAAATAACGGCTTGAACAAGGAAAATATGAAATACCTGCTTTGAACTAGTGAGGCTAGGATAGGCTTTTTCTTTAAATTCTTTTGATAAGCGAGAGGCAAATTTCCTTTTAAATTCTAATTTCATAAGGAATTTTGAAGTATTCAAAATTATAAGCTTATTGATAATTCGGTTCTTTGCTAGAAAATCAGTCATTTCATTTCCAACGATACCACAATGATCAGTAGACCACTGCAAGATACTTGAGTCAGGTTGAAAATCCTTCTGTATTCATAAACTCGTTTGGAACTTCATTTTTTTTAACGTCGGGCACTAGGTGACTAACCCTTCGCCACAACTATGTCGGAAACTGCTACTCATTTATCTTAACCCTGTGGGCACTTGCGAATGAAATCACAGAGACGAGTTGCATAACGTCACACCACTACAAAGCCATTTATAAGGTGGGCCACATTCATTCATCATCTCAAAAGAATGGACAAGAGAACACAGAAAACATTCATGTCCGGGTCGGGATTCGAATCCAGAACCAACAGCTTAGGAATCAGGAATGCTAACCACATAGTCCTTAGCCGGCTGTTTATTTGTTGTTAGTAACAGCCTACAAAGCGTCTTTGTTATCAGAAAAGACAACTCGAAGGAAATTGTTCTTCTGAAATAACTGCTTGGCGGAAATTTCTACAATCTATAAAAACATTCCATTCTTTTATTTCATGATATGTTCAATATTTTATCAACTAACTATGCGATAATTATTGTTGTGATAATTTGCAACAGCTTTCAACAATTTAACCAACATTTATATGATTACCATGAAGTTAGAGAATAGTAATCTGGATAGTAACAAGCGTTCCATACTACTACTATATTCTATTAACATAGTATTAATCAAAATTACTACTATTCTCATAGTATTAATCAAAATATTATTATAACTTTCATTTAGTTAAAAAGTTTCAGAATAATTTTTTTTTCAATTCTTCAGGAATAAGTTATTACAGTATTTTAATATTTAAATGCATAAAAAAATTGATACTGTAGGTTTCAATTTTAAAAATAGTTGTGGTAAATTTTACTAAAAATCAGTGAAGAATATTTTAAAAATCCGACCAAAGAATCTTTTCTTAAAAAATTAAAATCTTAATCAATATAAGTTCTAGGATCGGTAAAAACTACAGATTCAGAAAGAACAAAAGAATTAAATTTTGATTTGTACTGATTTATTAAATTTTCACAACTTTATGTGTTGTCACTCAATAAATTTTACAAATTATATAGAATTTCTATTACATTAAAAGAAATACTTTCTCAATTTTAACAACCCTAACTGTAATATTGATGAAAGTAATAGTGCTCATGCCGCTCATAATGTCAAGTGGTCATCGTTCCTGACTGCGGATAGGAAGGTCCTGGGTTCAAATCCCGGTTCAGGCATGTGTGTGTCTTTCTCTCTCCCCTGTCTTTATACTTACCTTGTACAAATGAGTTGGAAATGGTTGTCTATCCTATAAACGGGTACCTATGACATGTGTACTGAGTACTGAGAAAGACGAACTCCACACCAAATCACGGTTCAGTTGGGAAGTGGAGCAGCGCACCCTATACTGCCAGCCTAGCTGGTACACGACGACAACAACAACAGTTTGGATCCTTCAGTCCTTTCAGTTTGGGTATTTGAAATGTTTCAAACTCCAATTTCAACTGCTAATTTCAGTAGAATTAGCCTTTGTGTACAAGAAGTGACCTTTTAAAATCCAATTAAACGAAACCCCTACGTTTTAAAATAAATTCTCCCACAAATACAGACATAAAAAAAAATAAAAAATAAAAAAAACTTTAACAAACTCAAACATAATTTTTTAGCAATAAAATGTGGTAACGTAAACTCAAATATAATATTTTCGGTAGAATGAATATCTCATTTTTTCATTTGAATGATATATGATAATGAGTGTGTGATAATACCTTAATACATGATATTGCTTTTTTTGCTGAAATTACGTCACTATAATATTTGTTAAATGATATTCAATTTTGAAAAAAAATGTTATTCAAACATTTTTCTTTTAAGCTGCTATGTCAAAGTTATTCTTTACAATTATTTGGCATAGCAGCTACTAAAAATGTCACAATAACTACTATATCTGGCATAATAATAGCGAAATAATTGAAGTAATTTTTTTATACCTAAATTCATATAGAATAACTTTTCTTTATATAAAAATTGAATTTATTCGTTTTACCTCACTATATTAAGCGATTTTGACTATTATTTCATATTTTTATTTACAAATTATTCCCTTTTATATTTAATAAAGAATTGTTATTGTTCTCAGCCCTCCGTTTATGTGGTTGTAATGGACTACACCCCAAGGTCTGGGGATTCGGAAGGTCTTGAAGTAACCGAGGGACAAGAAGTAGAAGTGATCGACAATAGCAGAGCGCATAAGTAAGTAAATTAAAAAATTTCTGCATTTGAAAGTTCATTTGATTCTGTAATTTTTTATTACATATAAAATTTTAATTAATGATTAAAAATTGATTTGATCTTTTGACATCATTAATTAAATAAAAAGAGAAAATAATATATTTAATTTGACATCATTAATTAAACAAAAAAGATACAATTTATTGGACTGTGTTTCCCTTTTATTATACAATTATCTGGCTTTTTCATTATTAACATAATCATTGAATGTGATTTTAAAAGTGGAAATGCACTCTTCATTTATTCACCAATTTATACTAACGTGTTAGCTTTATTCACTTTATTTCTTTTTCTACAAGCAATTTATGTGAACATTTATACAAGCAATTTATGTGTATATACAAGTGTTAGCTTTCATTTATTATTTTTTACTAATGCAATTTTATACAAGCAACTTATGCTAACGTTTACCATAATCAAAGAGTATGTTTAAATGAATAGAAATATACTGTACATTTATTCACCAATTTAATTTAAATTGTTGGCTTTCGTTTATTTTTTATGCTAATGCAATTTTATGCAAGCAATTTGTGTGTATATAAGTAGCGGCTTTCGTTTATATATTTATTGTTATATTAACCCAATTTTATATAAGCAATTTATACTAACATTTACCATACTCAAAGAGTGTGATTATTTGAATGTACTATACACATTTATTCACCAGTTTATACTAACTGGTCAGCATTCTCAGGGAGAAATATAACAAAATAAATACAATGTGAATAATCAATTTAATATATTGTCAATCAGAGGTTGACAATTTCATTACGTGTGCTTTTGACACACAGAACTTTAGTATTCTGGGTACTTACATAAAGTTTTAGTAGCTTTTTAAACTAGTGAAACATATAGCTATGACTAGATTCAGAGTAATTATAATTTTCCTTACCTAGTGTAGGCCGTGGTGGTCTGATTGGTTAGGGCGCCGTTTTCGTTAACGGAAGGTGGTGAGTTCGAATCCCGGTTTATCCAAAGATCCATCGTGTTCAAGATATGTCGTGGTCGTAGCGTCCTCCCATTCCAAATTAATACCACTTGGTGCGTTAGGAGCCAGGCCTTTTGTCTTCTTTGGTTTCCTATCTCTAAATTGGAAGAGTCATATGGTGCTGCCATCTATGAGCCAAAGCCATACTTTCACCCTCATGGTTGAGGTTCTCGGCTCAAAAATGAAAGACGCTCTTTTTCTGACTTCATTCGCCCTGTCCCTGAGGAACGGGCTTAGTTTTGCCAAGTGCCATATCTAACAACACTACTGGTGCCTGTAACCGTAGCTAAAAATCTCGAATTATATGCTCAATACAATACAATTCATGCATTTTGATACACGCTTGTATATCATTTTAATGTATAACCTTAGTTTATTATAAATTACTTACTTCAATTAGCCAAAAAATTTATTTTCTTTTCCTTTTGTTAAACTTATCTTTCAGTAAAAAAAAGTATTATATCGTATTAATAATCATTGTTTCATATTTTTCCAATTGCAATAACAGCTTAGAAATGTTTTTATCAATTTTTAGTTTAATAAGATTTTTTTTTGGATTAATTAAACTTATTTTCAAACAAATCAATTTAATATTAAAATATTTAAACTGTTTCTACAGAATTATCTAACTGGTAATTTCTACGCTAAAAATAAGCTAAAAAATTATCTAAACTAAGCTAAGAATTATCTGATATAAGTTGACAATGAGAGTACACAAGAGGAATAATTATTTGTTTTACGTAACTTGCAAATTGTAAGATTTTTCTCATCTTAGAATTTATTTACTCTGTGACTTAAGAAATCAACTTTAGATTCTAATAATCATGCTGCTAAATATTCACTTAAGTACAGTTTTAATCTTTGTGATACTATTTTAGTGTTCATACGAGTGAGATTAATTAGCTACAAATGCTTTTCAGTAAATGATACTTTAATGGATAATAATTCTACCATGCTGCCTTTCAATTTAATTATTTTTCGAATTTTTAGCAGAATATAGATTGTATTAAAATTTCTTTTCTGCTTTTCCCATACAATTTCAAAAAATTTCGTCTTATTTCCAGATTCAAATCTAAGTTTCGTGTAAGATATTTAATAATGATGAATAAGTGAAGACTTTTTAAAAAAATTTTTTGGAGAAATATACTAAGTGATTCATTTAGTTTTATTTAATTGCTTTTTGTGAAATGGATTAAAAGTGTATTAAATTACTAGAAATTTGCTATTGAAAATAAATTTTTTAAATTCTTTTGTTTTATTTAACGAGTATAAGCCTTTTATCCCTTCAGTGGGTCGATAAAACTGAGTACCAAGCATGTTTGGGAATTAAACACTGTGGGTTTTTCTTTAACTGACTACCTAACATGGACAAAAGTATCGCACTCCAGAGCCCTAGATCAAGAAAACAGAAATGGGCTTTGTAGGCCTTACTCCCCCTTCCCCGATGGTTGTCGTGCCACAGAGTTTAGTTTTCTTTTCTTAACGAATAGTAAGAGTTTAGGTAATTAGTTTATCAAGTGTTGAACATTTAAATATTCGATATAGTCGCATGCATTTTTATGTATGTGATTGTAAAAAGAATATAAACAAAAAAATATTAGCTTGCTTTCGTTTAGTAATAGAATTGCTTTCGTCAATGTATAAAGTCCTAGCATCGATTCCAGCTACTTTTAATAATAGGAAACAGGTATTTTTATATATAACATGCTTTCTCAAGCAAAACTATTAAGATATATGGATTCTGCTACGTATGAAAAGTCCTCCTAAAAGGTAATGATGTGGGATTGGGAATAAAGATGGGAAAGTAAAGATTATTAAACAGTCCACTTCTTGGTGCCAAATTGTGCCAAAAATACAAACTTGAGCAGAAATTAAAATTGGCAAAAGTGTCAGCATAGATATTGAACAATTTTGAAACGCTAAGGATTTGGAAACATAGAAGTCACTGTTTAAAACATTCTTACGCGAATTTAGTATTGGAATCTTGTTTATATTTATATTTGTTAACTAATTTTATAGCCGTGTAATATCAATAAGTTAAATATTTCCTCTCAAAAAATAACAATATTAAAACTACTTTCAAATAACATATTTGTACAAATTAATAGTATAAAATAACATTAGTATAAATATAGCTAGATTATATTTCCCACTGATGTGTATTAAGGTCACAACAATTAACTCTTTTAGATTAATATTCATATATTATTTCTTTTGTATGTGGGTAAAATGGTGTTTTACAAACAATAAAATTTGTAGCTATCATTCTATTATTAGTAGTAGTACGCATTTAGAATTTTTTACTCATCATCGTTGTTTGAGTAATATTGCAGACGCTAAAATGCTAATCATCAAACTTTATTCGATTAAAAAGCAAAACCTGTAATATTATATGCTCAAAGAAGTAATCAGCAACTCAACTTAATGACGGAAATGTTAATTTCTCACAGACGAATCAACGAAAAATTATCAAATTAAATAGAATTTATGACCATTCAATTATTATTTTTACCTAAGAGAAAAAGCTTATGACCGAAATCTTTTACTGACAAGACGGAAAGATGTCTGAATTATGATAAATTAATGAAATTATTAAACAAGTTCAACTGAAACAAAGTACTAAAAGACAAAAATCTTAAGCATTTTTTAATGTGATGGCTTATGCCAATGATACTCAACCATTGCTTAACACAGCAAACTTTTAACGAATTCAAAATCTGGCGGCACACAAAGAAAAAACAGAAATTATTTACTTACCTATAATGCATTGTGTAAAATAGTTTATTATAATAATTTCGAATGTAAAATAAATTAATATAATGTGTACTACAAAAACAACAGTACATTTTCAGGGGATTTATTATAATGTAATAATAAGGATTCCTTTAATGTGAAATTTGAGCCTGAAATTTTTTGATAATTTCTTTTTTGGTCGTAAAAATAGAAATGTGTGAATATAGCACTCAAAAGAACTTTAAACGTTCTAGCTGCTATTAGTAAGTTTTAAGTCGCTTATAGTTGTTTTGCAGTGACATGTGTACGTTTTAATTCGTTTTTTTTAGACGTAGATTTTATACGGTATATTTATGTTAGCAATTGACATTTTGGATTATTGACAAACATTTGTGCAACCAGTTTTCAATAAATCAACTGAATAGGGAAGAAATATTTTTTTCAAGAGATCTTAGATACCTGTGGTCAATTAATTTATTGAATAACTTTGAAATTATTTGTTATTTTAACCGTCTATGATTAGTTATTTCTTATGATTACTAAACATTCCATAGAATCTAATTTCTAAAATAATGAAGTATGAAATTTTTCATCTATTATATGCCTTAACTGGCTTGCCTAATTATCTTATGAAATACTTAGTTATTCTAGGAAATAGTTGAATTATACTTTTTAACGGTAACATCTACATATTTCGTTGTATATATTTAAATTTTTAAAAATATCTGGATTCCTAACTGAACAAGATACGTATTTCTTATAAATTGCATTTACATTTGGAGTAATGTATCCATAAAAAATGGAGTTTAAGCAAAATGTGTCTTATGCAATTATGTCATCAAATATTTGCTTATTTGTACTTACTTAGAGAAAAGGAATGGAAGTCTCAAGAGGAATTCAAAATGAATGTTAATCAATTTTGCGGAGCATTGTTTTTTATTTGGTAAAAATATATGTTTTAAATGAAAATATGTGTTATCAGAAAAACTTCATCAGTGTATGATTATCATAAGAATTATCATACTTAAATTTGAAACTGTAATTAAAAAACATTAATTTCAATATTTATTTTAATTACTGTTATTTAATTACAGTATTCTCATTGCGACCTTTATGTTATTAGCAAAATAATTATAATAAATGATTATTTTTCCTGTAGGAAATTAGACGTATTTTGAGGAATAAAATCGTAATGGATTTTAATCTTAAGGTAAAGTAATGGATTTTAAATAAATTTCTTATATCTTCTGCTAATATGGCGTCATTTTATTAATGTTGTTGTTACTTATAACACTGTGCGAAACCAAATCCTTCGGCCTGGATTTAGGTGAATGAAGTCAGAAAGAGCGTCTTTCGTTTTTGAATAGAACAACCCCATACGAGGGTGGTAGTAAATTTTGGCTCATTGATGGCAGCACCATTTGGATCATCCAATAAACCTGCTCTTATTAATTAAAAAACTAATACTATAACTTTAGCTTAGATTATTAATTCCCATAAAATATTACCTTTATGCTACATGAATTCGAAAACATGCAGAAATGTATTAAATTAAAATTGTTTATAAAAATTTAATACATAAAATAACTAAAATGAGTAAAATTTTTATAATTTTTTTTTCATGAAATCAACTCATATTTTTATTATTTTCCCATAAATTTAATAAATTATTTCTTATTTTAAAGTTTGTTTTTTATTCAAGGTGGCGAGTGCGGTTACGCAAGGACGGTCGGGAAGGAACCGTACCATCTTGTTATTTGGAAAAGAAAACTACAGTCACTCCACCTATGTCTCCTCAGTTGGATGCCAAAGCTCAAGCAGCGAGAGCTAGGAGAGAGTAAGTGCTGCAACCTGATATTTTTGGGCTTGGATGTAACTGATTCTGATTGAAAAAAAATTTCATTATTTTAAGTTGGCACCATAACAGTTGCAAATCCTAAAACACTGGATGATACTATTTTCAGGTCCTAAAGTAACTTATGTGGGACTGTAAATGAATTGATATTCGCAAATGTGTTATTATTATTTGATATACAAATAACTTGCATTAAATCCTGTAAAGTAGAGGAATAAATCGAATTTGGTATTTTTTGGAAAATAACACTAAAAAATTAAACTTACTTCTAAGTATTTAGTAAAGTAAAAACAACTCAGTTTTCAATCATTAGATCCTAATCGATGTGATATTTTTTACAAAATTGAAAATTGAAATGAATTCACACCATGTCTAAGTTTCTATGAATATTACCATGAAATAAAAATAGGAACACATTGTTTCTATTGATCTTTAAAATAATTTCTCTTCTTTAAAATACTTTTTTCAAGGTTCTCTTATCTCCAGAAATTAACAAATCAGATTATGTTCGAAATTCAGAACCCATTTGGATTCTGAATCTCGCGTTATTATATGGGTTTACACATTATTATATGGAAACTTATACCATTATTGT
>JAPDSC010152848.1:55706-92100 GCA_026290005.1 Latrodectus geometricus
TTTTTAGTAAATATGCAAACCTGCATTATTAAAAATAAATTATTATAATTTCATTATTAAAGCTTCTTAATATTGACTCAAAATAATAATTTTAAGTTATTTCAAAAAAATACTCCTCTGTAAATCAAAATTTTTAGGGGCATGATTTTGCAAAAAATCATTTCTTCAGAAAAAGTAAGTTATTTTTCAACAAAAACAAATTTTGCCTATTTACAAAAAATTACTTGTTCAATCATTAATCATCCTAATATCTACATAATATAAATTAAAATAATTCTTGAAAAAAAAATTACTTGACAAGAACTTAAAAATTAAAATATATATATCATAATATTTGAAAAGTGTGCCTTGCAATCGTGAGGAACAAAATATTACAATTTGGTTTCTATAAGCAGATATGCAAGGTTCTATCAAAACATGCACACATAATAAAATTCATCAATCAAGCATAATGAAATATAATTTTATAAATCAAATAATTGTAAAAAAAAAGAAATAAAATATAAAAATATGGGGAGAAAAAGTTAATTATTTTTATAAATGAGAAAAATAGATTTCTAATATTTCAACAAAACAAAAGTATATATTCCTTGTATATAATTGGGCTTATATACAAGAGTACAGAAATGTTACTTCTCTTATGCATTGAGTTTTGATTAGGATGTAGTGAGACACCATTTGTAAAACTCATTATATCTATTCAAATGATTAAAGAAAGTGTTCTTTTAACCACGTACTGCCAACGCATATTAAATTGAAAATATGCATGAAATTTAACATTTAATTCAAAATAAGAAGTTGCATATAAAATTGAAAAATATTAATGTTTATTATAAGTTCACTTTAAAAATGTTTCAAATATTCACAGAAAATATTACTGCAAAGTATATTGATATTTTTATGAAAATAGCAAGTTTCAGCTAAGAAGTAGAACTGATAATAAAAAAACATTCGGCTAAATTCTATATAGGATCATTTTCCATTTAAAATATATAAATAAATTAACTCTTTCAGTTTTGTCAATGTTAGTAAAATAGTACACATTATAAATAATAAAAAATTTGTATTCTTTTATGAATTTCAATCTATTACTTGGTGATACAGTGCTATTTATTCTATGTATATATTTTGATAAAATATATAATGAAATATATTTAAAGACTAGAACATCTTTATGCTGAATGTAGAAAATTTTTAACATAATAATAAAACTATAAAAATATTACTGAGAAGAATTCATCATTATTGATGTTGTTGATATCAATTTAATGATTAATAAATTTCATTATTTCATTTCACATTGATTCAGTAATTAAATATAATGTTATAATTAACTTTTATCAATAAATGATATAATTAACTTTTTCATAAATACAATTTCTTATAATTAAATTTTTTACAAATAAAGAATTTCTTAATAAATGAAAATAAAAGGATATATTTATGTTAAAAATTTTACACCTTAAAATACTAACTGCTTTGAAAAATTTAATTAGAAAATTTTCTACAAAAAGACTTCTTGTTTCTTGAAACAAAGAAAATTGAAAACATTCTGCATTTTTTAAACTACACATTCATAATTTCAAATTTTTGCTTTTAGTTAGACTTTAATACTTGATATTTCATGATTATCAAAATGACAAGCAGTCAAAATAGTCCACAGCAAAGGAAGCAAATCAAGTAATTGAAATATAGAACACAGAAATATGTAATTAAATCCTATTTCAGCCCACCACTTGGGGAAAACATCAAAGAGAATGGCGATAAAGAGAATGCGATGTGTGTTAAAAGTAAACACAAAATATGCATTAATCACAAAAAATGTATCCAAACATCTATTAAAAAATAAATACATATTTTTCATTCATACATTAATATATATTTATTTTATTTTTAAAATGCATATAATCTCATTTTAGAAATTACTAAAATTTAAAAAAGTGAGAAGTTTAACTAGTATAATAAGAATAATTGCTCTTGGCAATGAGGTGGGTTTTATTTATTTGTCACTCAATAATCACTTTTTGAACACAAGAGCGAATGGAGCTGAGACTTATGGTTCAAAGTGGACTTCAAACCACTAAATACATTCAAATCAAAGTTGGAATTTGAACCCACAAACTGTTGAACTGAAGGCAACAAAGCTAACCATTAGATTGCAAGCTCAGCAGGCAATGTGGTGGGTCCAAATAGGATCCAATCAAATGTCTAAATTATAATATAACTGAAAAAGTATATTCAGTAATTTATTTTTTCAATTTTTACTTAAAATGTGTCAATGAATTCACATTTGTACATATTAAAATGGTTTTATCATGAAATGGCAAATGTACGCTCTTTTTTTACAATATTTTATAAAATAAAATCAGATTATTTGAATTTTTATATTTTACCAAGTAACTTAAAATCTCAGTTATTCATGATAATAGTGAATTTATTATAAAATAGTTCCATTGATTTGATTGTTAATCTTTATTAATGAAAATTTCAAATTAAAATATTTTAATTTTTTACTTGATTAACATTATAACTAAGATTTAACTTTAACTTATAGTTGTTTCAATGCTTGAGAAAGAAATCTGTTTTTTTTTTAATTAACCTGTGTAAAAAAGTTATTAAATACTGACTTGTAACAGCTATGTCACAAGCTGTGACATTTTCTCCAGCTGAACTTTTGGCCACACAGGAATATTTTCCACTATCTTCCCTCTTAACCTTATCAATAATAAGTTCAAAGCACTCTTCATTTTCTTTATTGTAGCGAACACGTCCCACAGTACTAATTTCTTCATCACCTTTGAAACTAATAAAGAAAAAATAGTAATTTTTACAATAAGGATAAAATAGTAACTGTTAATGATAACATTCATTTCTGTTCAATATACAATGATAGATTTTCCTGAATAATTAGTAATTTTTTGTACTTCTTCAGTCACCATATTAAAATGTAACTTTTCCCATTTTTATGTTAACAAATTAAATCTGTAAATTTGAAAACTTCTTAGCCAAGTTAAATATTTATTACAATTAAATACAATATTTTGAAAAAATATTTATCATACAATAAAAAAAAATTCTTGGGAACTATTATCAGAAAAAAACTATACATATATTTAGTGTTTAAATTAAACTCAAGAAAAATGAATTAAAACTTATTTTATGCATTTTTGCCATTATTTTATGTATTCCAATCAGCCGATGTCTAATTGGTTAGTGTTCCTAACTCCTAGGCTGTTGGTATAATGAATTAAAAGTTCATTAATTTTATAATAGATAAAGAAATTATAAAACAGTTCGATGTCAAATTTACACCAACTCCTAGTTGACTGAATTTTACACATATATTTAAAAGGTATAAGCTGTTAAATAATAAAAATAATTGAACCAAGAAAAATCAAATAAAACATACCAATTATTTTTTAAAAAGAAAATAATTAAAACATTTATTAATAACATTTTTGTTAAGTATTTTTATTTTTAGCACTTAAGTCTTAGTTCTCTTTTTTAAATGTGTGGTTTTTACTTCAGTGTTATTTATTAATATACAGTAGAGAGAGAGAAAGAGAATTAATATAATTTTAAGTATTTTTCAGTAGATTTGTAAACTTGAAAAAATAAGCTATTTTCTTTAAGTTTAACAAATCCCTGCATTTTCACAATAAATTTTATGTAACTAGAATTAAGAAATTGTTTGTGATCATAAAAGTAATATTAAAATACTTTTAACAAGTTGAGCGAAAATAACTGTGAATCCCTTTAAATATAACTTTTATTTTACTTTTGAAAAATAGGTTAATGAAATTTATATTTTTCCATAAAAAATGGATGTTATTTATTTATATAAGAGTAAATTATAAAATATCAATTTTCAAAAATCATAGATCATATAAAAATGACTTTTACTTAAAAAATACTGGTTAATTCCCAGTAAACGGTACGCTTCTTGTACGGTACGCGTATATACAACAGTAGGCATATATACAATTATAATTGATTGTATATAATATTGTATACAATTATATTATTTGTATAAAATAATATAATTTTATATTATATAATTATATTAATTGTAAAAAAATAGCGTACCGTACACTGGGATACAGCCTTTGAGATGATTAACAAAGAAATTTATAAGTTTCCTTTTTTGCTAATATACTTTTATTATGTTGCAAAAATAAGCAATTGTACTTTGCAGAGTTAATTAACAACAATAACAATTTAACCATCCGCGAAAATCGGAATGTCTGATTGGTTGGTTGGTGACTTTGAGAGACATAGCAGAAGATGTTTTTGGTTCTGATTGCGCACTATTCCGAGACGATTGAATAAACATCTATGTCATGCTGAGATCAACTGAACCTTATATGGTTTCAAGATGAATATTGTAGAATTGAGAGCGATCCAGTCTGAATATGATTAAAATCTTAATAACACCTCTCTGAATATCATAATTACAGAATACCAGTAAAGTTAAATTATGTGTTTTGAATTATTTTTAATCAAAAATATTTTTAGTGTCCCAAAATTTGTTTAAAAAAAATATTCTATATTTTTACATATTCTATATCTATACAATTATACAGCTGTTAAAATCAAAGTCAAAGTTTGTTCGTACTTGTCCATCCAAAATTGGACACCTTGAAGAAAACATGAAAACAATATGAATTTTATATCATACGTTTGCGACGATAAGATATCAAGCTCATTAATCATTAGCCTTGTAGAACATATGTACGTCTTGAGCAAATAAAGTGTTACCTGTAAATGCTTTGGTAAAGGAGGAATGGATTGCAGATTTAAACTATTAGTTTTCGTTTTTTTTTACGAAGGACGCTACAAGACATAGTTAAACAATTAAATATTTTTTAACTATGCCTTGTATCGTCTTACGAGGAAATTTTTGAGTTAGATCTAAAAAGAATAATAGCTTAAAGAAATTACTGATTATCTTGAGAAATGGGTGATCGTGTTGGCTGAAACTAAGCAATTTTTGATGCGGATTTATTACACAGCTGAACATGATGACAGGCATATTGTGTGCATATATGAGTCATTCAGCTACATCAGGAACCATAGCATAACACATTCAGTCTATTACTCATCATTCGATATTCGTTCGTACCTTCGAAGTTAGTTACAGCTGAGTGGGATGTCTACAAGGCATCTATAACTTCATTTGCCTTTCCTTCACTCAAAACCACAGTTGTCTGCACAACCAAAGGTGCGTGTTTCTGTGGTTGAAAATACATCTCTTATCCATGGTACATCTCAATACGTCACTTCCGGTAAGATCAGCAAAGCGAAGCAACACTCGCAGCGGGTAGAGATTGAGACAGTGATCACATTCTTCCTAACGGAGTTGCTGAAGCAGCTATTTTGGTTAAAGACGTGTCCACGTTAATGTTTGACGTTCAAAATACTTACACTGGTGTGGAGAGAATGTAGAAAGGAGGGTTCCAACTCAGTAGTCTTCTCGTCAAATGACTATGATTCAAAATTACGAGGTGCTTGGTAATAGGCGAGCATTTCAAACCTGTTATACTTAAGGTACAAAATGAGACACACTTGCACAGCTTATATATATATGGACATTTTATCCAATGCTGCTGTCCCATTCTGTTACATTATTTTGGGTTTTCTTTTTCCCATTTAAATAAAAATAGATCCATTTTTCTTACTCCAAGATAATTGTCCCATACATATATTATTAAAACTTGTGGAATCAAAGTATAACGTAATGAGTGTTCAAAAATAGGATTTGCCTTTGCAGAGCCCGAAACTAACTGCCATGGTACACTTTTAGGACAAATTAAAACGCAGATAAGATAAGCAGCCAAATTGATCAACATCACTGCTAAAACTCACTTCAATTGTGATGTATGACAAAATGTCCATTTTCTTTTATGGCTATCTATCAAAAACTACTGAAAACTTCCCCTAAACATGTACTGATTGGCATCAATGCAATAGGAAAATAATATCATATTGATATACATTTCAGAACTATGTAACATTTAATGTCCTGATAATAGTTTTGGCTTCATAATCCATATGATGTTTACTTTCTCAGGTCGCACATATAAGCATCATATTACTTATCTAACATTTTTAACATCATTATATGTAATTGATAATCGACATTTGAAATTATGACTAAATATGAATAACTTGTTTAATTAATTAGAAATATAGAAGTGTGAGACTATTAAAATAAAAATGTTACCACACTTATGAAAATTATTTTTGTTGGGTTTCGTTTCCTGTAATTTGCTCAAAACTTCTCTTTTTAATAATCCACATTTTTGAAAAATGACTTTCTTCATATATAAATAATATTTATAATAAAAATATTTTATTATTATATATTATAATCAAAAATAATGTTAATATATAAATAATGTTATAATATAAATAAATGTTTCTAAAATATTGCAAATAAAAGGTTTAAAAAATTAATTTAAAAATAAATTTGTTAAAAACTTACAACTTTACGGAAGGTTTTGGTTCTCCTTCAACAATAACGCATACTCTGAAATCCGTCCCCTCTTGTAGTTCTGTGTCTCTTAACTTTTCCCTAAAGATGGGACCATATGACATTACAGTGCCATCTGGTGTAGTAGGTGGTATTGATTCCGGAGCTAAAATAAAATGGGATGATGCTATATATTACCAATTAATATCAGTGATCAGATTATAATACTAATATTGTAAAATATGAAGACATAATTTTTAAAAAAATTGTTATATTTATATGTTCTAAAATACAGACATATATTCAAAGTATTAATTTTAAATAACTTAAATTACCCAACTTTGAGTATCTTCGATTCAAACTTTATTTTAATGTATAATTGTCAAAATTGTTTATATGTAAATTAAAGACCAAGTAATATAACATGCTTTTGAAAAATGTGTATTATGTCATAACTATAGAAACTCAGTGAGAAATTTCTAAAAACTTTTTTTTTTCTGTATTGTAATTTCTGTCTGTAATTGTAGAACAAATTTCTAGAATTTTATTTAACAAAATAATTTAAATGCTTAAATTTTGCATGCAAAGGTTTGACCATCCTGGTTGTAAGAATTTCTTTAAAATAAACTTGCTTTGCATGTTTATAGTGTTGATAGTTCCACATTAATACACAAATCAACATTTTTTTTTTCAAAAAAATTTCCTTGCCATTGATGTATTTTCGAATATATGTGGCAGCAAAATTTTTTTTGGTTGATTTATAGGCAAAAGGAAAAGTTAATCTGGTTAGACTATTCTTTAGGATGCCCATTTGATTTTCGGCAAGTTGTGATCATCATTGATCGCCAAGTTGGGCAAAACCGAATCGTGTTGTAATTGGTTTAGATCCAGTCGAGGCTCTGATTGATTTATCGTTTACAGAATTTTGAAAATCCAACTTACTTTGCGTTATTTTTTAATGTTCAACCATACTTGTTTGCACTGTAATCGGCGTGAATAGGAATGGCCCTAAAGAAATTGCCAAGTTCGCCAAAAGGCATCCTATACATATGCACTACTGGCCATTAAAATTGCTACACCAAGAAGGTGACATGCTACAAACGTGAAATTTATACGAAAGGAAGAAGGTGCTGTGATATGCAAATGATTAGCTTTTCAGCGCATTCAGACAAAGCAGGCGCCAGTAGCGACACCTACGTTGTTACCTGGTGAAAAGTTGTTGTGATGCCTCGTATAAGAAGGAGAAATGCGTACCAGCACGTTTCTGACTTTGATAAAGGTCGAATTGTAGCATACCAGGATTGCGGTTTATCTTATCTCAGTATTGCTGCTCGCGTCGGTCGAGATCCAATGACTATTAGCAGAATATGGAATCGAGGGGTTCAGGACAGTAATACGGAACGCCATGCGGGATCTCAAAGGCCACCTATCAATAGCAGACGAGAAGACAGGCATATTATCCGCATGGCCGTAATGGATCGTAGAACCACGTCACGAGCCGTGAGTCAAGAAACGGGGTCGTTTGGAAGACAACAAGTGTCTGCAAGAACAGTTCGAAGACGTTTGCAGCAGCATGGACAGCAGCTCGGAGACCATGGCTGCGGCTTCCCTTGACGCTGCGTCATAGACAAGAGCGCCTTCAATGGTGTGATCAACGACGAACCTGGGCGCACGAATGGCGAAACATCATCTTTTCAGATGAATCCAGGTTCTGTGTACAGTTCATGATGGTCGCATCCGTGTTTGGCGGCATCGTGGTGAACGCAAACTGGCAGCGTGCATTCGTCATCGTCATACTGGCCCATTCCCTGGCGTGATGGTATGGGGTGCCATTGGATACACGTCTCGGTCACCTCTTGTTCGCATTGACGGTGCTTTGAACAGTGCACGTTACATTTCTGGTGTGTTACGACCCGAGGCTCTACCCTTTATTCGAGCCCTGCGAAACCCTACGCTTCAGCAGTATAATGCCCGACCGCATGTTGCCGGTATTGTACGGACCTTCCTTGATACGGAACATGTTCTGCTGTTGCCCTGGCCAGAACGTTCTCCAGATCTTTCACCAATAGAAAACGTCTGATCAATGGTTGCCGAGCGACTGGCTTGTCACCAAACGCCAGTCACTACGGTTGATGAACTGTGGGATCGTGTTGAAGCTGCATGGGCATCTGTACCTGTACCTGCAATCCAATCTCTGTTTGACTCAACGGCCAGGCGTATAACTGCTGTTATTACTGCCAGAGGTGTTGTTCTGGGTACTGATTTCTCAGGATCTATCCAGCCAAATTTTTTGAAAATTTAATCACTTGTTATTTCTAATATAATATATTTGTCCAATAAATATAATTTTGTTATCTGCATTTCTTTCTGGTGTAGCAATTTTAATGGCCAGTAGTGTATATATATCGGTGTCAATTAATTTGACTTAATCTTGACCTTCTTGACCCAGAGGTATCATTTTGCTGGGAATGAAGTATTTTGTAAGGAACTTTTATAGTTTCTGAACATTGTGGTCTTTGATTTGTGCAGGTTTCAGATCAGCAAGACTACAGCACGATACCTAAGCTCATTACGCTGCTGGTATTCTAAAGCGAAGTATTAACTGAACATTTAAAATGAAAGAAATTACCTGAATTAACTGTAAGAGGAGCGCTGCATGACGTGGTGCCATGGACATTGGAGGCTATAATAGTATACAAGCCGGAGTCAGTGCATTCAGCCTTTTTAATCAAAAGTCTGTGTTTTCCTCCATCAGCTTCTAAAATGGCCCTTTTTGAGGCGCTAAGAGGAGAATTATCCTTTAACCATGCTACATTCACATCCGGGCTGGAGCAGACCTCGCATTCCAATACCGCCTCCATCCCCTCTATGGGAGACAGAAAATATTTTTGTCAGAGAATCAAGTTAATCTTTTTTATAAATCTTGTTGAATATATTTTCGATTTGCCACAACAACTTTCATTTGTGGTATTAATTATAGACACAGAGTACCTATTAACCAAATCCAATGGCCGTATGTTGTTTACAAAAATATACTCCCACTTTCATACATTTGTAAAATTAGATTTTACGTTATATGGAAATAACTGAAGTTAATAAATTCATTCATGTAAAAAATCATTGAAAATACACTTACGCACTGCCCCCAGTCATATTTATGACGTGAAATAAGATTTATTGTTATGCTTCTACATATCTGGACAGCCTACTATTAAATCATG
Organism: Latrodectus geometricus; assembly: GCA_026290005.1. Lineage (NCBI taxonomy): Eukaryota > Metazoa > Arthropoda > Arachnida > Araneae > Theridiidae > Latrodectus > Latrodectus geometricus. The sequence continues at coordinate 65,400 of JAPDSC010152848.1, forward strand.
AAAATATAGATGGCACTCAAAAATAGTTAGGATTAAAGAAAATATGTAATTAATTTGTTAGTAGAGAAAAAAATTGCATTTGAAGATAAACAAATGAATATAAAAAGGAAAGCAGTAGATAACATTTATTGAATTAAAAAAAACATTAATAACAACAGTGTGATGTGATTGAGATGAGAACACAATATTAATTAATTTTCAGTAGCATACATTTTTCTGAGATTGAAATTAATACGAATAAAAACCATAATCTTGATTTAGCTATAACATCTCATAATTTGTAAGCTCTATTCCAGCAACGATTTCTTAAACACATGGAAAGATTTTTTTAAGAAACTTGTACAGCTATGAATATAATCAGAATTGATGTTAAAATAAACAACTTCTGTTTTCTTAAATTAGATAAATATTCTTACAAAATATATTTGGCTATATAATCCTTCTTATATACCGGAATATATCTGGTCAAAGTTTAAAGGGTTTAGAAGAGATGAAATAAAAATACTAGCAGTATAATGCATGTTCAGTAACTCCACTTCAATGTCCTGAAGAGTAAATAAAATGGAAGGATACTTTTAAGAACACAAACAAATGTGTTGTTGTTACATATGACACTTGGCGAAGCCAACCTACCAGTCAGAAGCTAAGGGAATGAGTCAGAAAAAGCGTTTCCGTTTTTGAACAGAGTATTCCAAACGAGGGTGAAAGTACGATTTAGCTCAGAGATGGGAGCACCATCTAAGTTTTCCAATATAGAGATAGGAAGCCAGAAAAGACCCAAGGCCTCGCTCCTAACACCCTCAGAGTTATTAATTTGGAATGGGAACATGGAAGAAATTACAAACGTGATATACTTTACGTGTCCCAGTCGGCATTAGTGAACATGACGGATCTTCAGATATGCCAGGATTCAAATTCACCACTTTCCGGTAACGAGAAGGACACCTTAACCAACCAGGCCACCATGACCTTTACAAACTTCAGTAATTAGCTTTTTTTTTTTATTAAATCAACGCATGGCATCAAAGACTCGAAAGCCATCCATTATAAAATTATCAAATTACCGTCACATAGAGATCAGTGTACATTAGTAAAAGTTCTTGTCAAGTCCTGTATATCTCCAGCAGTACTAGCCATTCTGGAGACGAGATTGACGTCGGAGTTCACAAGAATACCATAGATGATGCTTTTCAAATGGCTCCACAGAAAGAAATTCAAGCAAAACAAGTCTGGTGGTTGCAGCGGTCATCAAATAACAGGTCCACCCTGATCAATCCGCTGGAGAATGTGAATAAAGTCTTGACAAACAGATCCATCATGGTAGAACCAGATATGGTTCCGGATAAACTGAAATACAACAACCTAATGTTCATTAAACCTGTTGCAAGGAAATGTGATATGTTAAGGTTCTCCGTGGCATAGAGATAGAACAGAGGGTTTTGGAAAATAAGTTCCCGGATTCAATCACGGTCACAGTTAACCAACGAGAAATGGATGCTGTGCTTCTGCCTTCCGCATGCACCTCTATCAAAGTAAGTGCTTTGGATTATAAAAGAGCTTTCCAATCTTAAAAGATGTGAAAATGACCCACATCTATAAAAACATTTCCTGAAAGTCAATTAACGCGGTGGACATAAATGACATATAACTGCCTTCGAGTGTTAGGCTTTCGATTACGTGGTGTCAAATATAAAATATGTTGGGCCTTCTAATTGATGAGGTAGGATAAACAGCCCCATCACGCATTCACACGCCTTATCTACCGGCACATTAACGTCCAAATAAATTTGTGTTGGTAACCACGACCTCTTGTACTATGAAGATTGACAGTTCCTCAAACTTGTGCATTTTTAACTTCAAACAAACTCTCTTAAATGAGAGTTGATTCATCCATGAATCATGTATGAAGAGAAAACGGGTGCACAAAGACCAGTTGCAAATATCTTTTTGAAAGCATACACGACTAGGAAAATTTGTCTGTACCAACACCTGCAGTCTTTATAAACGGTATACATGTATACCTTGCCTTAGTTTAAGGGACATTAGTAAGATGATTGCGGTTAACCTCTCGTAAGATAACTTTATCCACTCGCACTGTTCTCACCTAGTGAATCCTACCCACGTCATGTCTGCTGCTGTTGAAGAACCAGGTTTCTCGAAGCCGTCCGATTATTTACTCAAAATTATGACGGCTTGATAATTTCATTGTTGGAAAATCACTCCCTATATACACTACTAGTAGTTAGTATGGCTTGTAAAAATGAATTTCTTTGACAATGGATTTTGTTTTATTTGTCAATAGGCTCGAATCCCATTTTGGTCTTGGATATGTGTAGTGATTCAGAATCCGCTTTAAACTATAAATTCCAAAATTGTCCTGCACTGAACTTAGATATTGGAGAAGTCGACTCTGGATCACGGATTTATACACTTACTGCGGTTTCAGTTTTGTTACCTGTATTCATGTCATCTTTATTCTAGTTTTAATGCTTGTTATAATGAATACAGTCGCCTTCTAATCTGCTAAAGGCAGAATATATATATATATAACTATATATCTCGATCTAATTAGCTCTCATGTACAAAAATGAACGTTAAGCGGGCAAGAATACCAAACAATTCCCCATACAATATTTACGCTGCTGTATACTCAGAAGAATACCTGATGGTTTAAAATTTGTAACGATCTGCATGCTCTGGAAGATCAGATCAATGAAGGAAATCTTCCAGCTTTGCTGTTTTTTATTTTTTTCGACTGCTTTGTATAGCAACTTCTAGTGTCTTCACACGGTGTTTCTGGAAACGCATTATATTGCGAATCCTTTGATATACCTCACTTTTAAACTCCTTCATATTTTAGACACACATTTTCTGATTCCCAGTTTACAGAATGGCGTGGGATGTGTTTAAACAGCAGCTGAATGCTGGAATGCACTTTAAATTATAAGTCCTGATCTAATTAGTTCTTGTGTGCAAAAATGAATGTTTATCGACAAGCAAACCAAGCAGTTCCCCCTACAATCCTTATGCTGCTGTATACTCAGAAGAATATCTGCTTGAACAATATTTTTAACAATTTGCCATGCTCTGGAAGATAACCACAGTGGTAAAAAGAATCTTCCAACATTGTTGGTCCCCCGCCTCACCCCGACTACTGTGTGTAGCGTTCTCTAGAGTCTTCATGTGGTGTTTCCGAAACGCATTATATTGCGAATTCTTTGATATATATCACTTTTAAACCCCTTCGTATTTTAGCCATACATTTTCTGATTTCTCGTTTAAACATATTTAAACAAAAATTAAAGAAAATTTTAATGTCCTTTCATCTAGAATATAAATTTAAATTTTTACTCAAAATATAAGTATTTACGTAGATGGGTTTTCTAATGCATAGAAGGATATATATTTTTACATACAAAAAGAAATAATTATATCATTAACAGGAAGCTTTTATGTATTTCGTTAAACACACACTTAACAATTTTTTGTAATACTATAAGAAATTCTTATACAGTATTCAGCACAACCTATTCATATATATATATAGTTCTTCAAATTGAATAAATATATTTTTTATCAGCTCTCCTTTATTAGCTAAATATTTATAACTAGTCTTGCATTCATAACTTCAAGTCATAGAATATGCAATATTAATTTAGTAGCAATTATGTTATTATTATCATCAGTTGAAGCTGTTAAAAAGCATACTGTATATACAAAATATTAAGTTGTTCATAAAAAATAATAATTGCAATAATCAAATGCCTTAGAATAAAATTTTGTTTAGTGTGTTCATACATTTTAAAAATACACTGTGTTCAAAATTTTAATTATTTTTTTTCAAAAATTATGATTCATTGTGTTTTAAAAAGCTGCTTTTAAATTACATAAAAAAAACTTTAATTATTCTAAACCAAAGTAAATTGAAATCCATAACTTTAAGGATGGTATGAAAGGCATTTTATAGTTATCCACAATGAATGTATAGTTTTAATATATATTAATGAAAATGAATATTTTTAAGAATGTGTTTATAAAGCTGTAAAAAATAATACTAGCATCGAGCATAAAAAAACATCCCTTTTATTCGATATATTATTCAAATAAATTTTGGTTTGTTTGTCACTTAACGGTCACTTTTGTGCATGAGGGTTGATTTTGAATAGAAGCTATCTTCTTCTTCTTCTTGAGCTTGTCAGATATGTGGCACCTCTGCATTGTTGCATTTTGTACCATGCTCCAAGCCCAATTTTTTCCTAGTTCCATTGTCTTGGGTCACCTACTTTGTTTATAAAGTCTGATAGGCCCTCAATGGAGTTTAGGTGTAACTCTTTAGGATATGGATTACCTAGAGTAGTGAATCTTGTAAGGGCAAGAGCATCACACAATAGAAGCTATACTTTAACTTGGGTGCTGAATCATAACGAAATTTTACACCCAAGTTGAGAATCGAACCTATTAACTGTTGAACTGAAAAACAGAGCCAACACTTTAAATACCAACATACAACATTGGAGATATACTTTAAAATAATATAGTCTCCATTATTAAACTATAAAAATTTTATTTATCGAGTACAATTAAAATTTTTTATATATATCAAATCAACACAAACACTTTCTCACAATTTGCTTTGAAAATAAATAAAAACTACAAAATATGTCAAGATTTTACTTTTATAATTACAGTGAAAATTCTGATAATTCTAATGTTCTCTATTTCTACTTGAAAGATTTGATGTTTTCAAAATTTTTTAACACAAAATACATTGAAAGTTTAATTCAATAAAAAAATAATTCTTTTTAAATTCTGATTAACCAATTTTATAACACTTATTAGCTTATACCTTAATATTAAAAATCCTTGCCGAGCTGACAGCCGAAGAAATAATGATTTGGTCTTCAGTTCAACAACTCATGGATTCGATTCCTACTACGAGTGGTAAATCCAATTTAAACTGTAAAACCTATCAAATCATGTGCTACTTTATGTGCAAAAAGTAACTGTTGGGCAAAACACTACTCTTCCCTATGTATAAATATATATTCTACTCTACATACTACTTCATATATGCATATATAAGCATATATGCATGCAAGATTATGACAATGTTCACATTTTTAATGATATTCGTATTTTTTTTTTAACTGATCGTACTTTTAATTAGGTTAAAACTCTTATTAGATCAAAATATTAGAAGTAAACTTATTAATATCTTATTAAAATGTTAATTGAATTATTTTATTCTCGGCATGTTAATAAAAATAAAATCATAAAAAAATAATCTGTTTTAAAGGGTGGACCTAAGCTTACCTGCACACGTATGGGCTTTCAGAGGCTCAGTAAATCTTGGCTGACCAGGACCTCCAGACTCGAGGTCAGAGACTGTGGGGCATAGAGACGGCTCGTCATCCAAAGCCGAGTGAAAATCTACAAGTCACAGAGGGATGGACGCCATCAATACTCATGCATGTCAGTTAAAGCAGCAGCAATATTATAAATGAAAATTAGCTGCAAATGCTGTGCTAGTAATGTTAATGAAGGCAGAAAACATGTCAGTACTTAATATCAGTATGATGAGTTTGTAAATAGAACAGTTTTGATTTTAAAATAAGTTAAGGTGAAATATTAAAGAAAAATAATTGCTCAATACATATATTGCTTACTTTTTTTAAAAAAAATTTCCTAGGAAATTCAAGGAAAATAAGTGGTACCTACTGTTTATCTTTTGGTACTTACGTACTATGACGACAACCTAGGCGATATTTGGCGATAAAAATTTTCATTAACGATTTCATTGGTGAGACTGGCACGATTTAAATAATACTGCTTATTTTAACACTCTCTATAACCTATATTAGTGCCTAGGATTTTCAAGCAATCGTTATATTATTTTTCCGGTCACCAGTTTTGGCAACATACCTAGATAGTTTTCATAGTACGTAAGTACCTATCTAGTTTTTATTATTTCGTTTAAAATAATTTATCATTTATATTGGCCATAGTGAAATAAATATGAAGACATTTATTGGCGATAACTTTTTAAATCTGTGATGTAGTGCACATGTTGGAAGTAATTTAAATAATCTTAACTTTCATTATGAGATTTTAATTATTGTCAAAAAAGCATACTTGAACAAAGTAAAGTTTAAAAATAAGAATCTACAGAATTACGAATTTTATTTATTGAAATATAAATTTTAATAAATCAAATTGTAAGAAAGGTTTTGTAGTACTTAAAAAAATGCATAAAATATTTTATATTAAAATTTTTAAATTTTAATTTAAATAAAAGTTGATGTGAAAATTCATAAAAAAAGTTGATGTGAGATTCCTTAAATTTAAGAGCTTTCAATGTTCTATGGATATATTTATATAGAAATATCATTTTAATATGAAAAATGTGTAAATTTTTTCATAAATGAGCTTTTATTTAATGTAATAAATTAATAATATGAAAAAATATATGCATATGCGCATAATGTGAAAACTGATGATACTTTTGATATTAGATTTTTGTAACGTGAACTGTTATGAATAGACGACATTAGTTGTGACGTCATATTGTTTCCAAACATTTGCTGTTAAGCGTCATTTATCATTGAAACTGCCATAGACTTAGGTGAAAGATTTTTAAATTGTTATTTTTGAAATTGATATTCATTATTTAAGGATAACATGTTTGTTAAAACTTTTAACCTTTTGTTTGCTTAACCTTTGGTTCTCGCCAAATAGTAGTCACAGTTAATCACCAACCTGGGCTTATTTCCATATCGTATTCTGGTTGCCACAGAACAATTTATTGTTTTGTGCCTACAAAAATCACCAATAAAATCGATAGCCAAACAAAAATCTCCAAGTTTGTCAAGAGGGCACTCTTAAATACAATATTAAACAAATTTTTACATTGTATTTGTTTCGAAACAGTTGTGGATATGACGTCACACTAATATCGTCAATTTACAAAGCATCAAATTGAATGAATACATCACGTGATCGTACCTTCTAATGACGTAAGTGATCCTGAGCGAACGCTCTCCGTGACAACTGTGTGCATTTCCTCATATGCTTCAAAATCCTCGATGACTTCCACTTTGGTAGAATGTTTCTCGTACAGCTCTTCCACTTTTGCGGTTTGGTCTTCGACAACATCTAACTCTTCGTCACCCAGTTCTTCAACTAAAGCAAATCAGAGTTATTTTTGCATAGAAATTATATCTTGAGAAATATAAAATGTATACTGTCATATATCATTTAAAGGTACAGTAAACTCCAAATTTGGCAAAAAAATCGATTTTTCAATTTTTGTATTATTTATGATTTTATGTCATTTGAAAAAAAAAATATTTCGATTCTGAGAATTATTTAGTTAATTATGAGTAAAGTAAAAAAATTTTCTACATCAAGGTTACGCCATCTTGTTTATAATTTTGGTTAATTACGAAATAGAAAATCACTACAAGCATTCTATAATGGGAAATATTTAATGTTGTTTTTTCAAAATAATTTATTAAATTTTTAATTATTTTGGTCAATATATTAAATAATTATTAAAGTTTTAATATTATTTGTCTCATTTTATACATATGTGCCCAAAATATTTGGCTAGTAACTTAAAAGTGTTATTTTCTAAAATAAAAAAAAAATTTTCTATTTATGAAACTTAAAAATACTCTTTGCACAACTTATTTTGCGCAAACTTCACAACATTTCTCACATTTATTCTTTAGACATATATAATTGAATTTTTGGGAAAAGACATTGTATTTTGCTTGACATTTTTAATACTTTTTTTTACTTCTGAAATCTATATTGAAGTTTCCATAATTTACCAAGTGGCCCAGAAGAAACTTGGATTGCACTAAGCCAATTGTCCTTTTGTTCTATTGTTTTGCTCTTTATAGTCACTGGGAATCCTGGAGTACCACTTTTAATACTCTGAAATCGTAGCTTAAAATCATCGTCATCGGCATTGTCGACAATTTCGACTTCTGGCAACTAAAAAATAAAAGAAAAATGAAGCTTAAATTATAACATAAGCAACCTATTCAACATACCTTTTACAAAACATTTTCATATTACAGAAATTGGTCAAATTATTAAGAGTCCTGAAATTATTATTATGTTAGTTTTTTTTACGAACTAAAAAGATGATAATAATTTAAGGATTTGTATCTTAGTATAGAAATTTATTTTTCATAAAACCCAAAACTCTAATTGAAATTAATATTTAAAATGCCTATATTCAGTCGTTGGAAGTAATAAATAGGAAAAATAATGTTGTATTAAAATTTCTTACATAAAATTTTAAGTTAATTATTAAGTAAAAATTTTAAATAGTTTTGATAACGTCAAGGCAATTATAATTAAAATTAAGAATTCAAGTATCTGTAAATTAAGAAAAATGTTTCGTAATGTTATGAATGTTCTAGAAATAGGTTAGCCCATACTTGAGAGAGCCTCCTGGATTATCGCCAAATTCTAATCGGGATTGATCGCCAAGTTTGGAAAAAACCAATCGTGTTCTGACTGGTATATCGTTACGGTAGTTATACATTACATTAGTTAGTTACTTATTATTTCATTAGTTAGTTTTACGTTGTTGGATTTTCTGGTGCTGAAAATGAGTTCAGTAAGATAATTTTTAAGTTTCTGTGTGATTTGAATAACAATTTTATTAATTTTTGGCCGCCATACCTATTTGTATAATGTTCAGCACGAACAGCAATAGCGCCAAATAAAAATCGCCAAGGAGACACCCTCAAATATAGTTTTACCTAGAAATTAGCATCGTTGAAATTTCCAATGTTTTGGAGGAACTACTTTGATATACTCCCCCAAATCGGAAATTTGGCGACTTTTTTTCTAGCCAAGCAAAATACCTGTTTTTGGCGCCTTTTTTTCGCCAAGATGGATTCTCGCTAAATACAAATAATTAATAACAAAAAAAAAAACTTTAAAAAAAAATCAAAAAATGGTGCAAAATACAAGAAAATACTAAATTTGACAACAGCAAAAACCTAAAAGCTGAAAAAATCTAAATTGGCAACACTAATATAAGAAACAGCAACCCTAAAAAGTCCGTAGGGAGTGCCAGATTTGGCACTTCATTTTTTTGGGTGGGAGGGTATATCAAAGTTATTCCGTTTTGGATGAGGATATGGTATTTGTAAGAACTACTGTAAACATGGAATTTTATTTGAGATAAGTTAAAAACTGCATAGTTTGTACCTTCGTCTTTTTCCTTGCTGTTGATATTAGAGGAATTCACGTCCATTATTGAGATCTATTTAAAAATGTCCAAGAACAGTGATTGTATTTTAATTGCCTTCGAGATATTTTTGCTCCCTCTTTTTTATTTTTATTTTATTTATTTATTTATTTATTTATTTATTATTATTTTTTTTAATCCTTTGCCAAACAATTTTTCTTGTCAATGTCTTTATTTTCCATTTTGTGAAATCGTAATTTTGATTATAATTCCTCTATATAAATATTTTTGGGTATTGCAGTTCGGGTCTTATTCTAGTTACGGAAGCAAAAGAAAAAAAAATAAGTTATTTTTTTCTACTTTAAAAGCAACCGTATTTGGTAGCTTCTACCACAGGAACGGAATTGACAAAAATATACCGTTGTCAGACAAAGAAAAAACCTCGCAAGATTCCCTTGTTATAAAAATGTGGCAAATCCCCAAGTAAAACAATTCTCTCCGTTTCTGGACCAGGTGCGTGTGTGTATGAACTTTTAAAATGAGATTATGAAAACAAATTACACATTTATTTTTAAAAGCTTCTTAAAAATATAACATATTATTTCAGCTACAGTTTTATCTAAGAAAGAAATGTCATCATAAAGATTTCACAAGAAATATTGGAAACACTAAAGCATCCAATGAAATCAACAATCTGCTTAATAACAATCGCCGAAGATAATCTTAAACTTGGTTAGAACACTTGTATGCATCTGCAAAAAAGTGCCGTTAATGATTAACAGATACGGTTGTTTATATGTTAATGATTATGTAAAATGGAATTAATAATAGTAATAGCATAAATAGGAATAGCTATTTATGCTATTACAATTATTTTAATATAGTATAATGAATAATAATAATTTTAGTGATAAGGTTAAGATAATCATTTTTGTACAAATTGACTGATTGTGAAACCTGAAATCATCTTCAAACTAAAGGAGATTTGCTTTTAAATTTATAAATAATAAAAATATATTATATCTTTTCAAATTTAAATTCAAAATTTTAATAATACAATATTTAATACAGTACAAATATTTAATAGTACAATAGGAAACAGAAAAGAATTTTAAGATAAGATCAAATGAAATTCAAATTTAATTATAAAAACAGAAAAATTGTTTTGTCGCTCATTTGCCATTTTCTGCATAGATTAAGGGAAAATCATATGTATCTGAAATTGTTTGATCGATACTTCATGAGATATCGATCACTACAGATGTCTACCGAAAAAATAATCGATTACTCTTTCCCTAACTTAATATATTCTGATTATGTACTAGCGTTATATCTAATCTAAACAACGACATGATTAATGTCTCACATAATTGAACGAACTTTTCACTTTTATAGAAAATTTTTTTAAGTAAATCAACTTCATTTCTAGATGTGAAATAAGTTTGTAATTAGGAGTAGAATAATTGTAATAATTAGTAGAATATTTGCAAAACTAAGTCCCAATTTTAACTATAAAAAATTAAAATATTGAAGAAACTTTTTTTAATTATTTGTTGTATTTTTAAATCATATGCTTGCATGTATTCAATCTTACCTTGATAACGTTCTTGACTAAGTAAATCGAACGATTAGTACCAACTCTCTTATGGTCAGTGACAAAAATCCTGCCTTTAAAAAGAAACAGGAAGCGTTCTCGTCGTATATTTTGACTGTCTGTGACTTCGAACCAATCCTATAAGAGAAAATTTAAAAAAAAAATACATAACTCATTAAAAACTTAATATATCATACTTTCAGTCCAGATTAAGAAGCAAATTATGTAAATGACACTTAAGAAAATCATTCACTACTGATCTAAAATTTAAATTAAGAAATTTTTTTGCACATTTTAAAATTAATTAAAAATTTCTCAGAATAATAAAAGAATAATCTAAATATAAAATAAATATTTTTCTAAAATAAATAAATTTATTTCTCGAAATACACTGGTCTCCAAAAGTTAAGAAACAACCGGATTTTTGTGCCTAATTTGAAAATGAATGAATGTAGAAACACCAAATTTGGAGGGCATGTACGAAAAACAGGTATGTATTGATTGCAAGATAGAAGTTTACATAAAAAATCTCATAAACAATTTACAAGTTCATTTTTTTCATATATATAAACTATAAATTTTATTGTTAGAGTCATTTTTTATGGTGAGCTTCGAAAAAACATGTTGTACCTTAATTTTTGAAGACCAGTGTATGAATAATCTTTATATAGCATCTTATTGAATTTTGGAATTGTTAACCCCTTTTTTCTTGCATATTAACTAATAAAAATGTAAGATAAGATAATATGTATGTAATAACATTTTTATCGAATACTATAAAATAAAAAAATGCTTTTTGACTTTCGAATGACTCGACTGAGAAACCGACTAATTCATCGCATAATTAAGACTACAAAAACACTTATGTGAATTTAAGTGTTCAATATAAAATCCTTCTTCAACTTAAAGTGGATGGTAAAATATGAAACGGCGAATATAATTTCTCTGCGGGACTGTTCAAATGCATTTACAGTATTGTTGCAAAAATTAAATTTATAATCTCCTTGATGTCCCAATTTGTGTTTCACTAATGGCTTATTATTTATGAAGCTTCATAAAACCACCTCAGAATATTAGCTATATTGTTTTCTGTCTTTTGATGGCCTTTTTTCTAAATAATGGGATGATTTTGTTAAAAGAATCATAAGAAACGCAGTATCTTATTAACAAGCATATAGTAACTTACTTAAAAATGGTTTCTTATTTGAAATCTTATTTTAAAGTTCCATTTAGATGAATAAGATTTTCCACTTGAAGAAACAGCGCATCAAGTAGTGGATACCTGCGCATGTTGGCATTGCTGAAAACGAGATAGCGGATGCCTTGGCAAAAGAAGCAAGACAACCAACAGAGCTACTTATGCCACTCTTAGCGATATCAATTTGGTTGATGACAAGGGCAAAACTTATTAATAGATAAATCAAGTACCGAATTCTAGAAATCAGTATCAATGGAACCAAACTGCCACAGCAATAATTGCCCAAACACAGAACTCCCCCCCCCCAAAACACCTGTTAACTGTCCCGCTATCCTGGTGCAGCAGCAGCAACTAAGTGACAACCCATGGGCAGATTTACACAAAGAAAATTGTCTTTAGATCGCAGATGCTCCACGTAAGACCTTCGATCCTATTTGGATTTCTTTTTTTCAACCAATAACACGAAACTATCCAACCATTTCAATCAATTTTAATGTAGCTTTTTTCAGTGAGTAATATCTACACTTCTCAAACAAAGGAAGGAAAATGAATAAGCAATGGCATGCTTAGCAATTCACTCATTTCGTAGTGAGAGATACATATTTGGGTTATTGTAGCGGTGGATATTATGGTAAGTCGTTTTGAACATTTGACGACAGATTTCGTAAGTGGTTATCAGTTTTTCACATGATTAAAGCTAAATATTGGTAAAAGACTACAATTTTGCAATCATGATAACAATTTAGGTTCTTACGTATCATCAGTCAATTTTAATATTAATCATTGTACTAGATATTAATAATTATTTTTCAAATAAAACACGTTAGTAAGAATCTTTTCTAATTGCTTCCTCTTGTTGCTATGATATCTAAGCGTGATTCCCTTGACCCAAATTTGGCTTGGAGCAAAATTCACTGCGGCGACACTAATATGTTCATTGCTGGCCACGCAAATTGTAACATCAAGAAAGACAAGAGATATCACAACAAAATTTATTTTGCAGATAACATTTACAGATAACAAAGCATCAAATGATTAAATTTATAAACTTGAAGTGTGGTTCCTGCCAAAATCAGTAGCTAGAGTAGCCGCCATTGTTGGAGATCACCGCTCCCACACGTCTCGCCATTGATTCAAAGAGATTTTGGGTGTGTTCTTGGGGTATAGCAGACCAAGCAGCTTCCACACGTTTCCAAAGTTGATTTGGTGTGTGGCAGCTGGGGATGTAATCTGAGTCAACCATTGAGCAACCATGGACTATATGTTTACTATTGGTGAAAGCGATAGAAAACATATGGTCTATAAAATCGAAGAACGAGCCGGTCAGGGAAGCAATTCAATCTGGCAATTGCCGAAGAACCCTTGGACAATTCTAATTGATAGCTAGCAAGACGTCACTGGATTTTATGTATTTGTATTTAAGTGCAGAGATATGTGAATTAATTTTTAAATAAATACATTAATATATGTTATTTGCGTGATACTTTATTGAGGAAAAGGTAGACAATTGTTGCTATCAAATTATACTATAGTTAAAAAAGAGATACATGGTTTCCATGGACGTCCAGCAATGTTGAACACCTTTGAGACATGGGGTCAATGAGACTATTAATCATGAGTTGGGGTATTCTGTCCCACTCTTCCAGAAGAGCTCTTTCCAGTTCCTGAAGAGTTTGTGGGGGTGGTTGGCCAGCAACTAGTCTTCCTGGAGCGTCCCAAACGTAGTCTATTGGATTCATGTTTGGAGAACATGCTGGCCATTCCATTCGTACGATTCCTTCATCGAAAAGAAAATCCTCCACCAGGTTAGCACGATGTGGCCTACTGTTATCGTCCATTAAAATGAAGTCATCTCCGATTGTTGCAGCGTAAGGGAGTACAGTAGGTCTGAGGATCTCATACCTATATTGGCGACCAGTCAGAGGTCCATCTCGAATGATATAGAGGTCTGTACGCCCGTCAATGGAAATGCCACCATACACCAACACTCCCCCACCGCCAAATCTGACACTTTCGTGCAATTACACAGGATTATTCCTACTGCCACTCTCCCTCCAGGTGAAAATACGTCTATTATCAGGATTAACAGAAAAACGGGACTCATCAGAAAAAGAACATTGCTCCATTCATTTATCCCCCAGTTCACATGCTTTGTTGCCCACTCTCTGCGGTCACGACGATGCCTTGATGTAAGTTTAACACATACCATCGGTCGGCGAGCATACAGACCTACACCATGGAGCCAGTTTCGAACAGTCTATGTTGAAACAGCAGTGTCATTAGCTGAGTAAAGGTGTTGTTGGAAAAGAGTAGCGTTCATGTTTTGGTGTCTCCGAGCCGTTAACACTAAATAACGATCTTCCTTGGGCTTTGTAGCCCTCTACGATCTTGTCCTGGTCTTCGGCTTGCACTTCCAGTCTCCAAAAAATGGTTCCAGATCCTGGAAATCACATTTTGTGATACTCCAAAGGCTTGCGCTACTTCGGCTTGAGTATGACCCCCTCTAACCTACCAGCAACTCTCCAAGCTTCTAAATCAGTTAAATGACTTCGCTGAGACATCATACTCATCGAAACAAAACAGTCACTGAATGCCGATCATCCTCGTCTTCATTGTCTTTCATTCAGATGAAAGTCAAATTTCATTCACTGACGCTGAAGAGATGTTTTTGACGTCGAACTCATGATTAGTTTATTCCACAGTTTGAAAATCAGAAAAAAATTTGCATTTGTGATTCTATTCTCCCATTTTCAGCAAAAACATTTTCGCTTATATCTTTATTTTATAAAACTTACAATATCCTTTAATTGTTTTGAGCAGTGTATATACATATATGGATTAAGTACATGATTGGATTTCACGTTGCATTTATTTCAAGAGTCTTACTTTTATAGCAAATATTAAGCAAAAATTAATATACCAAGATCAAGTAAGAGACATGTTTTTTCAAAAAATGACAACTTTGTTTGAAGCATTTACAAAATCTACAATGATGTCCCTTAATGCTCTATTGAAAAGAATCACTGCGATGAAAATTTTAGAATAGGGAAGCTAAGAATATATAATAGATTAAAATAACTCATTCATTTGAAAATACCAATTAGTTTAAAATCATATAATTGATATTTAATGAAAGATAAAATATTGCTTTTTTGCTACACAACGGTGTGTTGTTTAAATAAAACTTTCAAGAACACAAAAACTTTTCATAAATTTAGGAGATACATAATACTCATATGCTTTTATAATTATTTCATGGAAAATTTTTGATATTTTACACTGATTTCCATTTTATGACATTAAATTTTGACGTTTTAAAGATGAGCTAAAAATAGAAGCCATTTGGTTTAGTTATAAACTTCTCCCAAATGATTTCAAATGATTTTCGTATTCTGATGCAATGTGGTTTCGACAGTATCATATTTTTAGATATTTTATTGAATGATTTAAACAATAATGTTCCAAAAGGACAAAATAACTAGTGATTATATCATTTATTGCTTTTAATCTCATTTTGTTGCAAGCATATAAAAGTTTTTTTAAAAATAATCACTTCATTGACTGTGTAAATTAACTATAATACCATATATTTTAATAGATGTTAAATTACATTATAATAATTCTATTTATAAAAGGATTAATTATAACTATTTTAGTTTTAATAGAATGAATTTACTGGTATTACATATGTTTACGAGGATGATGAGTCACATTCTAATCTTGGTTACATTTCTGGAAACAATTTTGCATTTAATTTTAAATTTTAGAGTTCTTATTATTAGATATAGAATTATTGGTCTTTAATCAAACTTGCAAACAGAAGATAAGCAGTTGGTTTCAAAATATAAATTAGGAAGTATCAACCAATAATCAACCAACTAATTCATCACCAATATAATTTCAGTTTTTTATACATTAATTATTCCCTTTTACTATTTTGCATTCAATTTTTATTTGAGAGTTCTTATTACTGGATATAGAATTATTGGTCTTTAATAAGACTCACAAACAAAAACTAAGCAGTTAGTTTCAAAACATGGATTAGGAAGTGTCAAGATTACTTCATCACCAATAATTTCAGTTTTTTTATACATTAACTTTTCACTTTTAGTATTTCGAATTCAATTTTCCTTTAAGAGTTCTTATTATTGAACTAGAATTATTGGCTTTAAATCACACACAAACTCACAAACAGTAACTGAATGATTGGTTTACAAATGTAGATTATGAAGTATCAAGATGAATTCATCACCAATAATTTCAGTTTTTCTATGCATTAATTTTTTCACTTTTACTATACGTAGTAATACTCACATGCTTCAGAATTCTGCCCAGCTTATGAATGTTGCCTTTGTAGCCTTGGATGGAATTGATGTATTGCAAGTCAGCAATGCGCTGAGGAATGGCCTGCATGAAATCGTGCGCTTTCTCCAGATCTGTTGTGCTCTCTTTTAGTCTGGCAGTATATTTGATGAGTTCCTGGTGGGAAAGAAATGGTGTCTTAATATATAGCATTTAAATTGCATTCAATGACATAAATTCGTGGTAATCAAGATTTATTTTGTAAATTTGTATTTTAAAGGAGTTTTTATTTACTTAAATGTTTCGAATTAGAATTGATGAAATATGTGCAAAGAATGTATAATTAATGAAAGAACACTGTATGTCGTTGTTGTGGCTTATCCTCCAGTTGTCTGACGAAATCAGACAAGATCCATCAAACTGCTGTCAATAAGGAAGTCAAGTACAAGAAAGAAGAATGTCCTTTATACATATATGTCCTTTCTGGAAAGTCCCAAGCAGTCCAGGATGTTCTCAGCAGAAGATTACCGACCTTGGAATTTTGAACAAGCTGCAAAGCAAAAATTTCACATCTTTCTGCCCTCCAAAAATGAGAGACTCTTTGTAAGACGGCTTGTGCCGAACACTATATAAATAAATAATTTAACTTTTATATATTTTAGTTAAGTTATAATGAAGAAGTTTTTCTTTCTGATTTTGTAACCATTTTATAGCACGTTTTAAACTCCGAGTAAGTCACTTTCAAAATTACCGTGTATTTTCAAATTTGGTGAATTCGGTGAATTGCGGAAGATTTTTTTCCATCAATATTTTTCCCTTTCCTGAAATATTTTCGAAATATCTGAATTATTAATTTGAAAAATCCATTGAATATGTTGCTGACATCCATTACTTGTTCACTGACTATAAGTCAGTACTTGAAAGTGTAAGTCAGAATAATTTAATGAATAAAATATATATTTAAAAAACATGATAAACTAATAAGAATTATAATGCATACAATGAGTAAGACCAATCATTAAATCAAATTCATGGGTTGATTCAATGAGATAAATATCGATGGTTATGTTAGTCAGGCCTTCTCTTCAGTAATACATTGCAAAGATTATCCGGGATTCAAATTCTTACATTCGAACAAATACGTTTTTCAGTTCAGTTTAGCTTCTATTTACGCTGATGATATAGTTATCGTTGCTAGAAGTGTTCTTATTTAGAAGTCTTTTTTTGTTCACTTCTTTAGAAATAGTTGCCAACGATATGGAATTGACTCTAAAACTAAGCATATTTCTAACCAGAAAATAATATCAAATAGTAACTAGAATTGTTCAGATTTGTAATAACAACATGCTAATAATTAAATGAGAGTTTCATAAGTAAAATTGCAGTTTCTGCAAACTAAATTTAAAAGTTTGTAAAACCACATGAAATTACTCTATTGAAATGTGTACAATAAATTTTTATTAATGTCTTCGTTTGTGAAAAAGAAATATGTTACTTGGAATATATTTGTATTAAATAAAAACAAATGGATTATGATTTCTTTATCTTACCTTAAGAAGCAGCTGATAGTCGTTAATCCTCTGAATGGGCGCTTTCAGATGCTCGGATAAAGTTTTTTCGTCATCCAGCTTCTTACTGAATTCCTGGAACAAAGAAGATATGAATGATGATTATGATAGTCAACACTGATAATCATTCTTTATAAATTGCCTGAATGAGCAACTTTATGAGGGTGAAAATTAAAGCAAGTGAAATTTTGGAAAATCCAACTTTTATTAAAAACAAACAATAATAATAATAATAATATCTAAATTTTGTTGTAGTTACTAATGACACTTGGCGAAGCCAAACTCGCCCGTCAGGGACTGGGTGAAGGAAGTCAGAAAAAGCATCTATCGTCTTTGAACAGAGTACCCCCCCCCCACGAAGGTGGAAGTATAAAGTATGACTTAGGCTCATAGATGGCATAACCATCAGAGTCTTCCGATCTAGAGATAAAAAGCCAGAGAAGACGCAAGGTTTGGCTCTTAATAACCCCAGAGGTATTGATTTGGAATGAGAAAATGGAGTACATTGCGACCACGATATATTTTACGTGCACCAATCGCTATTAGTGAACACGACGGGTTTTCGCATAAGCCGGAATTCGAACTTACTACCTTCGGGTAACGAGAAATTTAACTAACCAGGCCACCGCGGTCAATTTTAATTTTCATTTTCTTCTATTCGAAATTTTGTATCGCTAATGTGTTTTTATCCATTTGGATTATATTAAAGAAAGTATTGTTAAAAAAAAAATATTACCCCATCTGAAAAATTTCATTCTGTAAGTTACATTTGTGTAAAATCTTTGTAATACATATTATTTTTTAAATTCATAATTGGCATAATTATTTTAGGAATTTGATTAACAGTAGTGAACATGGTTTGTTTATGATTATATCTACTATTATATATTTATTATTTCTGATTGCAACTTCTAAAATGAATCATAATTCAGCTGAGTGAATTTCAAGAAAAACAATTAGAAATGTCATATTGCTAAATAAGAATACATGGATAAGAAATTTTTCAGTTAAAAGATCTAGATCAAACTTGCCACATATTTCATATACATTTATGACCTCATATCTTTTTAACCTTTTGACCGCATTCGACGTATCAGAATGTCATGAAATTAATTTCGCCAAAGCCACACGTGACGTTTTGAAAATGATACAGTATTTAACATGTTCATTCTTGTTTATTTCAAAGTAATTTGTATCCACCATACTCTTCAAAATTATTAATAAAATTGGATTTTTATTATTCCATTATTATTGGGATGTAAAATGTTATTCAAATAAATGTGCACCCAAAGGGTTAAAATTAGGGGAGCCAAAGCCTACAGTGTCCACATCGATTTTCTTGAACGAATATCTAACGTGCGAGGCATATGTCACGGTTAGGTGGTCAGCTTAACGCGAAACCCCCTGGTGTTTAATTCACAAGTATGCTTAATTACTATAAATAGATCCTGAAAACATTTCATTGAAAAATTGCAGTATGATTTTTATTTACTCAAATTAAAGAAGATTTATATTTAACGATAGCAATTATGAAAAGCTGTCGAAGTTTCTGAGATATTCTATCATTTAGTGACAGGTTAATTTTCTTGAGATTTGATATTTAGAAATTCCAAGGAAGCACTTTAATTTATCACCCTATAAATCTATTAATATCTTTATATTATTGAGAGACAATTCGTTAATTAGTTCCCAAGCATACTTTGTATTCAGTTTTATTGATTGGCTAAAGCGACGGAAAACTGAACACACAGGTGAAAACAGTATTTTAAACAATATATTTCAAGATTTTCAATCTTTTCTTTCTAATAAAAACTCAGAATTGAAATATTTGGTTTTGAAATCAGGATGCATATGAACAATGCTTGTATTAAAAAATCACAATGATATATGAAATAATCAGCTCAAAAGTTATAGATGGAAAATCTTTCTGCTACAATTATAATACATCTCAAACACCTAATATTAAATGACCAGATACTTATGATGATACAAAAAAATAAGCCAAATGAAATATCCGAATTTAATAGAGAATATGTGTAATGCCTAATGTGTTTTTATTGACAGATATTTCAAGAAAAGTATTTCATCTTGCGTATCATTCTTCTAATTCGGCTGTGGTTTGAGAATGAAGTTGTATTTATAGAACCAATTTCAACAAACTTTCACTAGTAATATTCGATTACATATATATTTTAAGCTAGCAAAAATATCGAATGATTGATTTAAATGTATTTAATTAATGGTTAATCAGAGATTGATGAAAACAGGATTTAAGTTTTCAAACCAAAAAGTCTTTTGCTAATATTTCCTTTCTGGTTGATGGTATTTAGTTTTGCTTTTAAACTTGCACGATATGTACTCCATGAAGAAATCAATATACAATATTTTAGAAGGTAATAGGTTTTCCTTTCATAGCCTAAAAAATTAGTTATCCCAAGTCTCTTACTTTTATTAGACTCGTTTCCTTTTGGACTTGTTCCGTAGGCGAAGAGAATTTTGTAATGTAAGTTGTTGTAAAATTGTTCATTAAATGCAAAGTTCAAGATATTTTCTCGTATTACTTACTATATTAGAGTGCTTCTAACTATATTTTAGAACCATTTGGAACAATGAGCAAGTAAGTATTCATACACATGGTAACCAATCTCAGAACAAAAAAATCTCTAAACTAACAACAAGGGATTTTTCACCTAGGTGAAAAATGAATTAGTTTTCGTCCCATTGAGAACAAGGTGCGATCGCTTGTAAAGATCTCATTTATTTACATGACTACATAAAGAGAAGAGCTACTTAATCACACGGCAACCATGGCATACATTTATTACTTGCTGAAGCTCGCAGAGTTCTTGATCAACATTTCATAAAAGGAAAAATTAATTGTCTTAACATAAAGCCAGATAGAAATTTGTCTCATGATTTTGGATAATAAGTAAAAATTTCTCGTTAACATTCTAGATTTGAGAGATACAAGCATTTGTGGTATATCAAAGTATACAGTACGTAAGTGGCATTATTTGCTTCTTTACATGACAAAATGTTTGTAATGTCATAGAAATTCTACAAGTGTCAGAAACTGAAACAAATTCTGAACCAGTACTTTAAACAGATTTAATACTATTGAATAAATATATTCAAAACATATTCAATAACTATTAAACGTGTACAGTAGTGTTTAAGATGTCAAGATGGACATCATATATATATAGACTATTTATAAGCCCCGTACCGTTTCTTGATGTAAATGTCTAAGCATTTAGACAAAACAGATTGCATAACGCAACGCCTATAAACCGTTGTAAGGTTACTTTGTTTTAGCATTTACAGAGCACTGTTTTCTAGATAAGATTTTTTAAAAATAACAGGTTGCATTCATGTGTTAAAAGGAAGGAAACGATCCTCAGGACTTCATATAAATCAACAAGTTATATTACCCAATCCACATATTACATCCTATATTTTTGTATTGTTGTTGCTTATTCCCCTGGTGCAGAAAAGCCCACACCAGATCCAGAATTTCTGGCATAGGGTAGTATGCAGCTTCTTTTTTGGAGAGGAACCACAAGTGCAGAAGACTGACTTGACCTCTGCACACACATGTCATAGGGACCCATTTATAGGGTAGGCAATCCTTCATACAAGGAAAGGATAAAGACAGGATACATGATAGAGAAAGAGAGAGAGAGAGAGAGAAAGTACATCAATGCCCGAACAGGGATTCAAACCCAAACCTCCCTAACCACAATCAGGCATGCTAACCACTAGACTGAGTAGGCGGCATATTTTTGATTAGAGGAGGTATTACAATTCTAGAATTTTCTGTGATATATCTATAGTCCTTAACCTTTAAAATATCTTTAAATCTAAAGCATTGATCCCAATTAAGTTAATGCTTAATATAAGTATATCGACTTTTTCAAGTCTTTTTTAATGTGGTATTTTCTATTAAGTAATTAATTCTAAATATTTCCGAAGGATTCGAAAATGTACTTACATCAAAATACTCCTTTAGAGGTCCAGACTGAAGAAGTAGTTGTGCTTCTGGCTCATCTCGACAGTAAGAAACATGCTTATCAAAGTCCCGTTCCTGGAAATAGCAAAAAAAAAATTATTAAATCACATTAACAAAACATAAATTGTCAATAAGCGATAAGATACATCATGAATACCTTTGCAAACTGAGAAGGCAATATAAAAACATAAAACCAAAGTCTACGTGTTGAATTTTATGCAATTTGCAAGCATCTTTTCGGTTATTCCTTTATTATTTCTGAATATTGTATTGGTTACAACTTTAAAAGCTGACATCATTTAGCCTTAATTAGTTCTAATAGTCAATTAAATGCATTTTAATCATTCTAAATAATCAGTAATCAACATATAAATCTTGAAAGAACAATAAAAAATTTTCCATTCTCTTACACACACATGAAAGAAAAAAATTTGAATCATTTATGTATCTGGCACTAAGATAAAACCTAGAAACTTTATGTAGTTATCTAGCCACAAGATTACTTTGCGATATCAAATTGTACATTTTGTGATAGAACTAGGGACAGATTTATTATCAGAAAAAAATGTAATTAAAACATTTAAATCATTAACTGATTAACAGGCAGAGATATAGAGAGTTCTTGTTGTAAAGATAGAATTAGTATTGTAGATACTAAATTTAATACTGGAGGAAACAGATTAGTTATGAAGAAATTCATTAAGCATAAAAGTCTTCAATTTGTTGTGAATATAAATACCTACAATGAAATTCAACATCTGCAATATGCATAGGGACTATAGAAAAAGCTCAAATTGAAGGAACTTCTAATTGAATCAAATGATAACATTTGATTCAGGTTATAGTTCAATCTCTTTAAAGGTTTGCAATAAGATTGTAGACGAAAGATGTTGAAAGAAAGTTCATATAAATAATTATAGAGCTCCAGTGTCTTAGTAGCTTCACGCTTCTACCCGTTAAGATCAGCAAAGTGAAGCATCATCATTTGCCACGGACACATGGGAGGGTGAACACATTCTCCCTCACTACGCTGCTGGAGCTCCTAGGATTGAAGACAAGTCCACCTTAATCAAAGACGCCTAAAGTCCTTCCACTAGAGTGGCATGGGTGTGGAGAGAAAGGTGCCAGGTCAGGTGTGACCTTATTACCAAACCGTGACTCAAAATTTCGAGGTTGCATAATGATGAGGGAGTATTCTAAGCCCGTCAACCTTAAAGTACAGTCTGAGGCTGACCTGCATTTACGCAATGTATGAATATACAGGGGAATTTATGAGTGAATATACATTAACTTAAAATTTGGAATTAAATATTTTAAGTTTATTTGAGATAAGAATAGCTGTTTTTCTTTAACGAGGTTAAATTTGGAAAGTTCAGAGCAAATCTAATGAGAATAGCCTCCAGCTTCAAGAAGAAATTACTTTTTACATTTGTATATTTTCCTTCATTTACATACAATTATATTTTCCTTTAACATGCACATTCACAGATACTGCCTTTTTAAACGAACAATACAAATTTCAGTCTTTTTTGAGTTAACATACAAGTTTATTATTTCACCTTTTAAGTATCGATTTAAAATTCATAATATCGTAGAAAAGGTATATCAGTACTAAAATAAACATTATAATATGAAACATGAGTACAAATTTAAATTATGTCGAGTTGATAAAAATTTCAGTGGTTTTCCTAAAGCATAACAATTTATGAATAAAAATTTCTGTATATGTAATTAATAAACTTACCAATCTTAGAAATGTTTTTCCAAGACGATCAGGATCATCGGCATAATATTGAATACCCTTCATAAGAACACTGAAAGGAAATAAAAAGCGATGCTAAATATCAAATAAATTTTTACAATTAATATCAAGCTGAAGTTTATCATATTTCAAAAGTCCATTCTATTTTTCTGTGAATTTATGTAAATGGAGAGTAATACTGAAAAAGTATACAGAAAAAAGATTCATTTACTGGAATTCACAGAGGGTTGTGTAATTTTGGATGTATGTTAAAAATGTATGTATATAAAATTATAGAATAGTTATTTAATTCCGAGTACTTAATATGTATTTAATATTCAAGTACTTAATATGTTAAAATGATTGCTGCGCAGATAATTTTGAATCATCATATACACTACTGGCCATTAAAATTGCTACACCAGGAAGAAATGCAGATAACAAAATGATATTTATTGGACAAATATATTATACTAGAAATAACAAGTGATTAAATTTTCAAAAGATTTGGCTCGATAGATCCTGAGAAATCAGTACTCAGAACAACCACCTCTGGCAGTAATATCAGCAGTTATACGCCTGGGCATTGAGTCAAAGAGAGATTGGATTGCATGTACAGGTACAGATGCCCATGCAGCTTCAACACGATGCCACAGTTGATCAACCGTAGTGACTGGCATTTGGTGACGAGCCAGTCGCTCGGCAACCATTGACCAGACGTTTTCTATTGGTGAAAGATCTGGAGAACGTGCTGGCCAGAGCAACAGCCGAACATGTTCCGTATCAAGGAAGGTCCGTACAATACCGGCAACATGCGGTCGGGCATTATCCTGCTGAAACATAGGGATTCGCAGGGCTCGAATAAAGGGTAGAGCCACGGGTCGTAACACACCAGAAATGTAACGTGCACTGTTCAAAGCACCGTCAATGTGAACAAGAGGTGACCGAGACGTGTATCCAGTGGCAACCCATACCACCACGCCAGGTAATGGGCCAGTATGACGATGACGAATGCACGCTGCACGCTGCCAGTGTACGTTCACCACGATACCGCCAAACACGGATGCGACCATCATGATGCTGTACCAAGAACCTGGATTCATCTGAAAAGATGACGTCTCGCCATTCGTGCGCCCAGGTTCGTCGTTGATTACATCATTGAAGGCACTTTTGTCTATGACGCAGTGTCAAGGGAAGCCGCAGCCATAGTCTCCGAGCTGAGAGTCCATGCTGCTGCAAACGTCGTCGAACTGTTCGTGCAGACACTTGTTGTCTTTTAAACGACCCCGTTTCTTGACTCCCGGCTCGTGACGTGGTTGCACGATCAATTACCACCATGCGGATAATATGCCTGTCTTCTCGGCTGCTAGTGATAGGTGGCCGTTGAGATCCCGCATGGCGTTCCGTATTACCATCCTGAACCCATCGATTCCATATTCTGCTAACAGTCATTGGATCTCGAACGACGCGAGCAGCAATACTGCGATAAGATAAACCGCAATCCCGGTACACTACAATTCGACCTTTATCAAAGTCAGAAACGTGCTGGTACCCATTTCTCCTTCTTACACGAGGCATCACAACAACTTTGCAAAAGGCAACAACGTTCAAATGCAATTTGTGTATGAGGAACCGGCTGAACAATTTCCTCATTTAAACACAATGTAGGTGTCGTTACACGCGCCTGCTTTGTCTGAATGCGCTGAAAAGCTAATCATTTGCATATCACAGCACCTTCTTTCTTTCGTATAAATTTCACGTCTGTAGCATGTCGCCTTCTTGGTGTAGCAATTTTAATGGCCAGTAGTGTATTTTTGGTATTCATTTGAACAATATTTTTTTGCAGCATTTAAGATATATGAACCTAAAATGGGCTTTTTAAATTAATTATATTAAATAATATTTAAAAAGAAATCATTTCTAATTTTTAATATATAGCAGGATTTTATTTTAAAATATTTTACATTTCAATATTTTCATTTTAGTAACATTTAAATTTCCTTTTGTAATGTCAATAAATAAATATGAAAAGTTTAGTAAAATAAGATTTGCAAATATATTAATCTTGATCGGAAAACAAAGAAAAATAAAACGAAGAAAAATAAGAAAAGTTCCCTTTTTTAAAATCTAGAAAAATAATTACTGGGAATTATTGCTATGTGTAATTTTTAAATTTTAAGGAATGATAATTAAGGAAAATATCATGTAATTTTTGATTTTTCCAACAGTCCATTTACTTGTTATAGAGGTGGTTAAATATAATTATAATTTTGTTCAACGATGATAAGGTAATGATGACACATGATAAGGTAAACCTAAAACTAGTACCATTATCGCTAACATCCCTCCATAGTAATGGAAAGATATTATTTATGACGGAAACTGAACGTGCTAGGTGCTCTCAGATTAAAACGACGGTCTAAGGCAGTTTCAGATATTCAATCCATAATCTTCCAGTCATGGAAACGAAGCTTTTACTCACCAGAATTTCACAATCCAGCTTTACACATGATCTTCTGGTCATGTAAACGATCCCTTTGCTCATCAGAAAAATTATTCATAACACAATCTAACTGTCTACATTATCTTCCGGTCATGAAAATGTCGCGTTTGCTCTTTAAAATACCATAATCCATTTTTCCACATTATCGGCTAGTCATGTAAATGACCCCTTTGCTCATCAGAAAAATTATTCATAACACAATCTAGCTGTCTACATTATCTTCCGGTCATGAAAACGATGTGTTTGCTTATCAAAATACCACAAT
Source organism: Latrodectus geometricus (assembly GCA_026290005.1). Lineage (NCBI taxonomy): Eukaryota > Metazoa > Arthropoda > Arachnida > Araneae > Theridiidae > Latrodectus > Latrodectus geometricus. Next base: position 91,791 of record JAPDSC010152848.1, read on the forward strand.
CTAGTTGTCATGCACATTGAAATGAGTTTTATTATTCTCTTTTGTAATTTTACATAGTTTTAAAAGTGACAAAAATCTACACAACTTTATTTTATGGAATAGAATTTCATTCAAACATCAAATACATAAGTTGTTGAAAGTATAAAGCAAAAGTAAAATAATATTTAGATCCACAGCCTAAAATTTAAGATTGGCATATTTCTTTTCCAATATAATCACGACATTATTAGAAATGCTTTGGTTTGATCAATACATCAGAATATTATTCGAATAATAAGCTTAAAGGTTAACAGTAAAATGTTTTTTTTTT